>CAJQZN010042064.1:0-36631 GCA_907164685.1 Colias eurytheme | reverse complement strand
GTCGGTTTGTGCGGCGGGGTGTGGGGGGAGCGGGGTGTGCGGGGGGAGAGGGTGCGGGAGGGGGGGCTGTGCGCGCCGCGCACCCACGCCGTTCTGCGGGACGCGACGGAATGTCTCTATGTTGAGGGTTTGGCCCGCTGATCTGTGGAGGGAGAAGTGGTTAGTATATGTTGACTGTGTGATGAGCAGATGAGATAATATGAGCTGATGTATTGGGACTGTGTGTCGTAATAAATGTCCAATGCTGAATTGGTCTGTGGTAAGAGTGTGAGTGTGTTGTGTGTGGTGATGGTTTGGTCTTAATAAATATATTTTCGGTCTTTTAAGCTGATTTGTTTGGTAAGCTGATGGTTATTTAGAACAGTGTCAAACCATCTAATTTTATAAGTCAGATGATGACATGTGGATGCTTAAAGAAATTATCTAAAAATATCTAGTTTATTCATAACAATGCAAATCTTTCTCAGACTTTTCTCAGATACTTAATTCTTTAGATCCGAGCTAGTCTCTTTTTCATATCTGCAGATCAAACTCAAAACTAACATTCTTCCATATTCCCTAACCTAACAATACTCACTTGACCAGCCCCCGGACCTCCTCCTCACTAGCGGTGACCACATTCTTGTTCCCCACAAACACGATATAGTCCCCCGCCCGCAGGCCCGCCCGCTCCGCGGCCCCACCCGCGGCTACACGCTCTATACGCGGAGGGCGAGTCCATACTACTGTGAAACCGAAGCCCCCGCCTGTGCCGCGGACCAGTCTGAAATAGATGATTGTTGGTAAAACAGGTGTTTGATTTGTCCATATCAAAAACAGAATAATATAATGCTATGCTAGGTAGTACCTTAAACCCAGATAAAAAACCAGCTATTATATACCTAGCATAATTTGTTATTGTTACATGTAGGCGTAACGTGTATGTTAGTTTATCTTTACAATCTTTAATTCCTTATACTAATATTATAAATGCGAAAGTAACTCTGTCTGTCTGTCTGTTACTCAATCACGCCTAAACTACTGAACCAATTTTCATGAAATGTATGGTATGGTATGGAGATATTTTGATACTCGAAAAAGGACATAGGATAGGTTTTATCCCGGAAATCCTACGGGAACGGGTTTTTCTTTGAAAACGCGGGCGAAGCCGCGGGCGGAAAGCTAGTTCCTTATATTTTTGCAATTAGATGATTATAAGTTGGATAAGTTGTCTAGTCTATAAATGGCAAATACATACGTAAGTAAATAAACATAATGCATTTCGAATAATTTTAATTTTGGGTAGAAAATTATCTATCATTTGATTAATAACATAATCAATCTCTTTCTCTACCATATTTAAAAGCGACTTACTTTCTAGTAGTCGTGAACGGTGTCCTCCCATTCCTCTGCGTCCGTCTCGGCGCGGTCGGATCCTCTGGCGGGTCGAGTTCCAAATATCGTAAGAAGAGATTCTCATCAGCTTCTCTTTGTAATGCTGCGGCGACTTGAGCTTGACTAGCTGTAGGGCCGTTTGTTGCGACATCTGTGGAGGTTGATTATTATAGGATTTGAGGAGTGTGATCTATATTAGTTATGGTGCTATATGGAGCAATGACCAAATGTAATCTGTTGTATAACAAATTGAAAAAGAATGCTTCAGGCAGTTTGTTTAAATTTTATAAGACTAGTGTAATTTGATATTTGAATTATGCTGGAAGATTCACAGTAAACGAAGAAAACATTTTAAAAACATAGATTAAATTATTATTAAATATCTGGTAGTTATTCTTCCTACCCAAGGAACCAAGCAACAACTCGTAATCATTTTTCTATTTAATGAACTGGTCACTTTAAAAAAATATACTATTCATATTAATCATCACCTTTTTCAGTGTTCTCTTTAGTTCCATCATTGGTGCTGGTCTCCGTGTTATCCGTGGCCATGTTTCGTCGCTCCTCAGTCACGCGGCACGCGTCGAGCGTCTGGCGGCCGGTCGCCTGTTGCAAGAAGTACGTGCCGGATATGTCGCTCTTAATAGCATCTTTCAGTGGGAACGAGACGCATCCTAGAAACTCGCTCCTCCTGTAACAAGGAGATTTGGATTTAGGTCAGGTTGAATTATTCATAGGGATGAACATCTATGTTTCAGGTGAAACAGATGGTTAGGGTGGTCTATGAATTTGGGTCAGAGATTTTCCAATTTTAGGAATAGTTGCAATGCATTTTATACATAGTGATTCAATTGGATAGTTTATACAAGAATAGAAAAAAAAAAAGAGACAAGTAAGCGAAGGGTTGGAACACAAGACATTGACATAAAATTCGATGATATAAATAAAAAAAAAAACGTAAGGATGGCACAGTTAGCATTTGGTAAGCAAATTATTTTTTAAAAGATGATAAGATGACACAAATTTCAAAGTAACGAAGTGCCACTCCGAATAACCCATAGCATTAAGAAGGTAAAATTTTCACTATTCATTTAAAATATGAATGAATATGAAACAGTCATGATGATTGGTCAAATTTATTCCTCATACATTAAGTTAATGCACCGTGACAAGGTTATTTCTGGTCCACTTATAACGACACCTTAATATGTAGGTTTTTGGGCTTACGTTGTTTGCGATTTCACTCTATGTTTTCAATCTTCATTATGTTACTATTATCTAAGAAAATATTAAGTTTGGTAAAATTGATGTTATATGCCAGTCAGTATGTTCATGAACTTCACAGAATGTGATGAAATTTGCTAAATGAAACACGAGTAAGCTATCTTTCTTCTGTTTTATTCAGTTGCATTAGATATTCGTATATTCACACGGCTAAATCTTATATTTTATTCATAAACTCAGCTTATGCTGCTCAGCCTGAAAATTTCATTATAATTCTTTTGTATTTCACAGCTTAGCAACAATTTTAATCAATAACATAGTCCAAGTGAATTAATTATTCAAAGTCTTTGACCTCATCGCAGACTAACGCTGGTTCCCACAAGTCTAGCTTATAAAAACCTCGCATGCCTGAATAGTTCAACAGGCGAGGGGAAAGTTTCTACGACCTTGCTGGTTTAATCCAATAATTACATACTTTTCAAGGACATTGGTCCACTCATGTATTTCTTATGTAACTTCTTCTTTCTTGACTAGCGAGTCGTTAAAATAGATGTCTATCTTCAATTTGGATTCTTTGGCATGTTTCCTTTTAAAAAGCAAAGTGCCAGTTAACTTTGTCAAAGTTCGCTCATACAAGTCAATTACATAACTCATATCTCATTCATGTATTCTGTCCCCATCCATATACAGACTAGTTATTTCATTAGTGCTCTGGTTCGATACGACTACATTTAGACCATAATAGTCTAATTTCCTTTCTGTTATGTCTTATTTGGATCGATAGTGCGATTACTTTATCAGTACTAGTCAATTATTTTGCAGTATCGTTTATTTATTCACCTTTTATATAGCAGAAACCTTTTCTGTCATATTTTTGTTGGTCATCAGATATATAATTAATACGTTAACACAGGGACATAAAAGCAAATGCCTTAAAAATAAATTTCCTCCAATTTTCCTTACATACAACATAGATATTCACTTACAGTAACATTTATCACAACACTCATCTATAGGTTCGTGCTTTTCCTAATCACATAAGCTTCTAATCATGCAAGGGCTGCCAGAAAGCCTTTCTCCCTCTCACACGTAGTGCATCCATGCCAACTAGAGTGACAGGGGGACACCAAGAGGACCAACTTACGGAGATTGTTGTCACTCTTCCTCTAAAATAGGTGGGCTGTGAGTCGCTTCCGATTTCGTATCGAGAAGGTCAGCCGGGAGACTGTTTTTTCTAACTCTACTTTCAGGTGGATCCCATTCTGGCAAACTATTCTTTCTGGAAAGGAAGTTTCTACTGGCGTGCTGGTGGGAGCAATGCTGGCGAGGTTGTACCTCCTCACGACGCGGGTGACTCAATCCGGCCACCGTTTGAGAGATGAAAGACATGGTTCTTGTTTATATGAGCGGGTCTGAACTGAAATGGTGATGGCATTTGAGAGCAATATTTAATTGGTTAAAATTGAAGTATACCACTTAGTAAACGAATATATGCAGTTTGCGCGGAAACGTGTAGTTAAAGTAATTATGATGTAATTATTCCGTATTGGGAAATTAAATTTAGTAGTTCTATTTACCACACTTATTCAACGTATTTTCCACGAGTAGTTAATTTAAGAATGTTACGAAAACCAGTAAAATAATAGGTTCGTTACCGAATAAATAATGAAAAAACGTAGGAACAAAGCAGCTGTATCGCTTGACATTTAACTACGAATGTTAAATCTAAATTTAAAGGCCAGCAAAAGAAAAATAACGAATATATCTATCATTCTATAGTAATCAAGAGTTAAACGAACAAATAGCTGTTAGACACGCGAACATAAGAAATTGCCCCTTCATTACTTATGAGGGGTTTCCTTTCAAGTGGAAATTAAACTTCTTTTACAAAGTTTACCTATTTCAAGTTTTTCTGGACAATTTCCTATAACAATTTTGATTACGCCATTGTAAATGGTGGGCTATTTAGATTGTTAAACGAACGATTGAGATTAATAGCTTACTTTTTACTATGAATGTTTTTACTTTTTAGAAATGCTTAATTTCTTTAAAAATGATTGTTAACGTTGGTAGGTGATTCGGCAGTAGACAAATTTTGGGTTAGGTTTTAGATAAAAAATGAAAAGAATTATCCATTTCTGCGTTATGGATAAATGCAATATGCGATAGTCCTTTTTACAAGTGCGATGATCAATGCACTGCCTTGTCAAGCTTAGATATTTTAGTAAATTGTTCTATAAAGGAAACCTTGTTATTTTCCAATTTCCATTAAAAACTTGGTATAACGGGGTTATGGCATCACAATTCACACTCGATAAAGTCGTGTTCCTAATACGTAAATACAGTCTGCAAATAATTCCAAGTACAGTCTGGTCAAGGACGCTTTATTATGGCCTGAATGAAATGGACTCTGCTGATATTACAAAGTTTCTATAGATATAATCATAATATAGATGCTAAAATGATATTTTAACATCTTACAATAACAATCAGTGATTCAGAAGGATCATAACGAGGTTTATTTCAGTCAATGCATTTTTAAACAATTGAAAGGTATAGTTACTAAAAAAAGGTACTTTATGTTACTAACCGAAGATCAAATCTATACTAATACTAGCGGTCCGCCCCGGCTTCGCCCGTGGTACATGTTTACGTTTTCTCTACATAAGAACCATCCTCGTACTTCAAGGAATATAATAAAAAAAGAATTATCGAAATCGGTTCAGCCGTTCTCGAGTTATGCGCTTACCAACACATTTTGCGATTCATTTTTATATATAAGAAGAAGATTATAAAGCTGAAGAGTCTGTTTGATTGTTTGTTTGAACGCGCTAATCTCAGGAACTACTGATCCGATTTTAAAAATTCTTTCGGTGTTGGACAGCCCATTTATCGAGGAAGGCTATATATCATTACGCTACGACCAAAAGGAGTGGAGCCATGGGGGTGAAAAGGCCTGGCCAGGAGAAGGTTCGAAAGGTAAGTTTCATTGACTATTATGAATAAGATATAAAATACAAGTCCTATAGCATAATATCACAGAGATGATCTTAAAAACGAAAGTAGTCCGAGAACCAAGTAGTCCAGTTTACCATTTTCTTTTGAACCAAGTAAATGATGTCTTAAATAAGAAAGGAGATGGCAACTTGCCCAAAAACTTCGGCTTTACAAACACTTCCTTATTCACTTTTTATAGGCTGTATTGTGTGCAATAAATGTCTTTTACAATCACAGGCATAAAATTTATACAACTGTAACATCGAGGGTTTAGATAACGTTAGTTTTTATTAAGAAAAGTACAACAAAATACGATATTATAATCCTATAAAACAGCCATAAAAGGGAGTGTATCTCATATATACAAAAATATTAATAGTAAAATGTAATTTTCCTTTACAAAGCAAACTTACATCACGCCTCTCATGAGTTACAAAAGAACATCGCTACAAAGAGTTACTGAAAAATAAAAAAAAAAACTCGGCTAGCAATTCAAGATCATCTCATGACGTAAGGGCTTAGTGTTAAGGACATGTCCCACTTCAGAAAGAGTAATTAGGCAACTGGGACGCGGCTGAAACAAGATGCTGAAACGGTTTAAATTCGCAAAGATTCTTGAATATTGGCGCGAATGCATTGTTCCTCTATTGTAACAGATAATTAAGCTTTCCATAGACAAAGGCAAAGCCAATTCGGTTTTCTTTTTTTTTCGTTTTTCAGCTGTAGATGAAGGCTTTGTGTTATGTCAATGTATTGGTATTTACTAAATAAATCTTATTGTTTTTATTGAAGTGAAACTTCTTTATGTGCATTGAGAACAAAATTTCAAGGTCGCGTCATGGCAATAGCGTCACGACATAGAGTGAGGCGACGATTTTAGCATCTTTGAATCTTGAGAAAGAAGTATCATTTCTAGCACGTTTGCTCGACACACACGTTCTTTTTGTTTTTTTTTTTTTATATTTATTAATAAATAAATATGAAAGTTAGCTATTTATAATAATTATGATTCCATTTTATTTATGAAACTTTGAAAAGCTTTAAATTATGGTAAAGAAGTAATATCTTATTAAACAAGCACGCTAAATTAACCAAAGTTTCTGCGCGAAAAATTAAAAGTCAAAGGGTTATACTGAAGGTGACCGCAGTATGAAATTACTGAAAATATAACACAAATTTAATGTCAAAAGGTTAGTTGAGTTAAATGTTTTGATAAGCGTTTACTGTTTAGTTGTCCAAGATATTAAATGGACTATACTTAATCTGATAATCTGCGAATTCATGAGAATAACTTTTCTAGTAAAAAAATTAAGTAGGTACAAATTTTGATGAGAGAAAGTAAGAATTCCAAAAATATAATATATTTAAAATAATAATACAAGATGTTTAACTTATTGATAAAAACGAACTTTTGGAACTGATTGAAGATAAAAATAAAATAAAATAAGCTTATTAATTAATTTTATAATCCAATCTATATAAGATCTAGGTTAATGACATCATTAATTATCGAGTGTGGGAATAATCGGATTGTTTTAGCACACGACTTCCATCCAACATCCTTATATGTAAAATACCCGTAAATAACCGAGATAATTGAAAAGCACCGTTACAATGTTAGGAGTCGATACAAAAACACATCCTGGAGCGACCACCACTTTACGGCCGGATAGCCAAGTGACTTACATTACGGCTACCATTACCTAACTAGAGCATACGGATTAGCATACCGGCATATAATTGAGAATCTAGCAATACTTTTTTAATTATAGTAATAGACAGTTAATCATAGTGATGAAACTGGAAGGGCCAGTTTCACGTATCGCTGATAATGTCAATGATAGCATATTTAAAACGATTAAAGTATCACTTTTTCATGTAAATGTTCATACGCTATTTGTCATGTTAACTGGCAGATAAGCTTAAGAGAATAAATGCAGCAGTTGTGAAGCTATTCCTACTTTAAAGATACATTTTAAATTAATAATGATACTTTATTCTGAGTGTGGTTTGAGCTGACGTCATTCAACGTAATAGCGAGAAATGTTGGCTTTGAAGTGAAAAGGTTAGATAGCTCAAACGATTTATGACGTATTTGATGATAGGATAGTTTTTCAATAAGATGAAAAAGTTAAAGAATTTCTAATTAAAAAATTAGATGGCGAGGAGAGTTGATGTTTAAAATATTACAAAGAAATTGAAAAGATGAGAATAACAAGGTTATGGAGTTTCAGTAATTTAATATTTCTAAGTTTGTGTTAAAATGAAGTTATTACAAAATCTTTGGAAGTTGTTCTTTCGAAAGAAAAACATCAAAGATGGTTCGGATATAATGCTATTTGAAAAGAAAACAAGAGTCTTAACAATAAGGTCAAAACACAGAATGAGTGCGCTATTATTTATTCTATAGCGGATATCGTTTACTAGCTATGCCCGCGGTTTTACCCGCTGTGTTCCGCTCCTGTTGGTCTTAGCGTGATGATATATGTATAGCCTTTCTTGATAAATGGGCTATCAACACCGAAATAATTTTTCAAATCGGATCAGTAGTTCCTGAGATTAACACGTTCAAAGAAACAAACTCTTTAGCTTTATAATATTAGTATAGATTTAGTAAAGGTAGATGACGATGCAAATAATAATCATTTAGAAGTAGACGCTAATAGAATGAAGCAATTTGCAAGGCATATCTCGATGGGGAACCGCGCCCTTGTCTAGCTTTTTGACCTAAGTATGATTAGGAGTGTCATTACAATGCACTTGGAGGCGTCTTGTCTCTTGACCTATAAAAAGATTGTAGAATATCTTGACATGAATCTTCTTGATTTAACTCAGATGTTATCTTTTTCTGAGACTGAATATAGCTTAAGAAAGCTCTTGAATATTGGAGATTTGCGTTAATTGCGATGCATTTGAAATTTTCTTTGAAAATTCGTTTAGCAGTACGCATACGCTAACGCTCAAATTAAATTTTCATTAACTTGCGCGTTTATAGTAATTCCTTACGTATGAAATGATATGAATTTAAGGTTATCTTAAAAGCATCATCATCATCATCATCATCAGCCCATATACGTTCCCACTGCTGGGACACGGGCCTCCTATGAGGGTACAGGCCATAATCCACCACGCTGGCCAAGACGCCAAGTGCGGGTTGGCGGATGACACATGTCGTCGAACTTTTGATTCTTCGACATGTCGGTTTCCTCACGATGTTTTCCTTCACCGTTCGAGCAGTGGTGTTGTTACAACATGCGGAGATAAATTGAAAAATCAATTTATTTCCTGCGCGCTCGCCTGGTCTCGAACCCCGGACTTATCGATTCGAAGTCCGAGGTCTCACCACTGAGCCACCACTGCTTAAAAGCATACCTAGTAATTAATATTTCTACATACACCATGATTACTAATATTACAAATGTCCCAATTTCAATTACTAGGCAGACTAAAGAAGCAACAATGTAGCTAATCTCTTTCTGAAAGACCACAAGAGCGTAGTTTATGGTCCCATTACTGTTTAGGGTGGCACGTACCTCGTAAACTGTGTCTACTGTTTACCGAATTACTCCTTGTAATGTCATTTTTATGTACCAATGGTCAAACGACCTTGTACTGAAGAATAAGTCAAATGGATTACTTGTAGAACTTAATGGTATTGAAGATAAACAACTTTGGAGTTTAAAATAGTTTGTAGATGGAAGAGGACTGATTGTATTTGTGAGGAATTGAGATTATTGGAGCATGAAATGTTTCAAGCTCAGAGAAGTTGGTCTTTGAAGATATAATGGTAGGAATTAGTAGCAGAGATATTTCATTCAACCAATCTTCTTATTATAGAGGTAATAATACTGTTTAGGTATCTTAAACTAAAAGCTCCCATCTATCAAAAATACGGGTAAAATAAGAAGCTGAGGTAGGCGGAAACTATAGATGTTAAACCTTTTCTTGGACCTTTTTTTAACCTTTCTTTGACACTTTCTTAACATTTTCTTGCCAGAGGATAAACCACGATGAATTATAGTTAGGATAAGAGCTTTACTGAACAAGAATTATCAAGTTATTGCATACATGAATGAACTCTATCACACAGTGCAAAACAATTCATATTCTAATGCTCCAAATAAATTTATACTTGAATAATTAATTAATGTGACTGTAAACTGTAGATAGTAAACCACATTATATTAAATATTTGAACTAGCAATTGCTTTGTGTAAACTAATTACCTTCAATAAAGGTATTTTCTTACCTATTGTAAATATCGCAGAATATTACTCAGAGTATATATTGCGAATTAGTACGGTAAACTCGGTAGATTCAAGGGTTATTAAGCTTAGGGATGATGTTGGTTTAATTATTAATAACGTTTTAATTACGGAAGGGCAGAAACTAGACTGAATGCTCTTTTGAATCTCTCGGGCTTATCTGCTAGGATGTGAAGTACTATAAAATATGACGAACGCATTAATATATGATTTATGAAATGTAAATGTCTGAATTACCAAACCCAGTAATAGTAGTAATCTAAATTGTAAAGAGCATATGTTTTGCTAAATTGTGTACCCAATCTCATTAAATTATCTATATTTTTATGACAATCGGGATCAATTCTTCTATTCTTTTATGGCATTTACCTATTTTCCTGAAGTGAGAACCAAAGGAAAAGCAGACGGAGCTTATTTTGAATACAAGTGTTATTGTCTCTAAATATGCCCAAAGATCGATAAAAATAAGCGTGCCTACGCATTCATTTCGAAAGCTGGCTGGGAAACAAAAAGGGTTTTAATTGGTACCTCATTACTTCATTAGAGTAGCAATTAGAACTGCAGTCGCATTGAATGAAGGCTTTTGTTGTATTTCTGCTATAATATTTTTTATTTTCGTGGCTAAGAGGTTTCGATGTTCTGGCCGATCGCCAAGATATAGAGATCACTGGGTTTTACGAACTTTGCAATTATCGTTTTTCTTGAGTTGGATTTATTAGGTAATTTGGTAATAGGCGCTTGAACGGGGCATTAATATGGATTTTTAATAACTAAGAAATATGGGCAAGGAAAGAATATACAAGTAAAGGTACATGCCCTTGAGGAATCATTAATGAAATGGAGAAAATCGATGAGTTACGATATGAAAGGTATGAGGTGTCCTACCTTAGATACCTTTTCATATCTAGGTACAGATCGACAAAGAAAAGTGTAATTTTAGGAAGGAATAAGCGAAAGACAGATTACTTATATTTTACTTGGAAAAGGAGACGTCCAATACATTTCTATTTGTAAAAAAAACTGTGTTCTGTTAACGAATCGTGAAATAAGAGACCGCCATAACTCCGCTTGAATAAGAACACTCCCTTACCGACAAATGACCATACATTCGATAATTTTATTCTGGTAAACCAATTTATGAATACAATTCGTAATTTATATATTCATCTATGTAATTAACGTGGTATTGTTTGCGGTAATTAACTAAATTAACGATGCTAGAGCTTTCATTATGATTTACATTGTTTTAACGACGATTTTAATATCCATATGGTTTTGATATATTTTATTATTTAACTCCTATGGATTTAGCATCTATTATATTACTGTTATTACAAAAATTAAGTCACATTTTCGTAACGTGCTCCTCGTGACACACGAAAAGTCAAAATCCAAAATGTAAATCTTGAAAAATCACAAATCAAGCGGTGTTGTAAGCTCTAGGTGCGTTACTTACGTGCTATCGATATAAATCCTCAATCCACACACTATCACAAGCACTGTACACTTTTGCGTATTTCGCAAGAGGCGGGTGTAGGGTGGACTTGTCTCTGCCGACTGGCGGGGTTACGCTAGCGGCGAGAGGATCGATCGTTGTGCGCAACCACTGATGCGCATTGTACCCTCTATCTTATGTATGAATATCCTGCTAATATGGTGCTTAATTCGTCTTTGAGATTGCACAAGAGTGGACGTGTGACGTATAACAGAGAAAGCTCCAGAATGTTGGTCGGCTAGTTTGGTCAGGATAAATGTAATGATAGATCTTTTTGGTTTCAAAGTTGATGGTACTGGCCTTTGGTTCCTATTAAAAAGAGAGTCGCGCAGGACAATATGAATTACTTTTAATAAATTCCAAATACATTACATGTTAAGATTTCAAAAAGGGATTCTAATTACAACGGCATGTATATATTCCTTCAAACCAAATTAATATTTATTTTGACCACAGCAATTGAATATCTTTGCGTCTCATTTCACGCATAAATGTAATAGATAACGCAAATATATAGTTGACCTGAATTTTTAAATGCATTATGCACTTAGAGGTTTAAAATGATATATTTGTTCGGATAAGCTCGATTGCACACGACGCAGCTTCTTGAATGATCGAGTTTGGAGTGAAACGCTTGCCAAAAACCTTACGTTTGTTGATACTAAAATAAACTTAGGTACTAAATTATTTATATAAAATACTAGCTTCCGCCCACGACTTTGTACGTGCATCCCCGTTTTTCCCCGTTCCCGCAAGAATTTCGCGAAATCCTTTCTTAGCGGATGCCTACGTCCTGACATCTACCTGCATGCCAAATTTCAGCCCGATACGTCCAGTGGTTTGGGCTGTGCGTTGATAGATCACTATATCAGTCACCTTTTAGTTTTATATATATAGATAAATTCTAATAATGGTGCCATTAATTATTAAAGCTTAAAAACACCTGATTTTCAGCTTAAAATATTGGGTTTTCTTTATCCTGTTTAAAGTTTAGGCTGATTTGTAATTCATGATATTAATGGACTCTTTTTCTGGAATACAAATTTCAATATTACTGAAACAAGTAGACATTCTACTCATAAATTATTGATTACACGGTATAATCATAAGCAATAATGATCCGTTAAATTAAACGCAATCACGATGTTAAGAAACGTTATGTGTGTTTGTCTTGTGAAACTTACCTGTATTTTTTGTCTCGATGCCAAACAGAAATATGAAGCATTTGGTGGTCGTATACAGCAGAAGGGAGGGGCAGCTTCAAATGCCTCTGGAACTCCGGTTCCCTCTTGCCATAGAGGACTGAAGTACGTTGAAATATAGACCTCTGTGAGGGGAGGGATTGGGCCTCTGTCACACCGCTGATCACGACCTGAAAACGAGTGTACGATGTTTGAAATGTGTCAAGATTTTAAGTTTGTGGATCGGTGTAAGCACCATCCAAAAGTTTTAAAAATATACACATTTATGTAATTGAATAAACACAATGCAATGACAGTTAATTAACAAAATGGAAAGGCTTTTAATGAATACAAGAGTTAATGAAGATGTTTTCACAAATTTTTCAAATTGCAGCTTTAATTCTATTTAAAAAACGTTCAATTTAGCTCTGCCTGTGTCATTCATTAAAGTTTTGTTTAAATAAGCAATTAAAGAACAGTATTTAGGTCACAGTTTCATTTACAACTAAACTGAAGCTCTTTGATAAAACCATACGAAATAAAAGTAATAAAATTATTTGCGGCAATAAAATCATAAAATAAATGATACATATAAAATTTTGATGCTTTCAATTTTTTTTATTTAACACGCGCGAGGTTAGAAATTTATGATTCTAAATAGACATTCAGAACAAAGGTCAATTTTAATAAGCAATATGAGAATGCCAGTTGAACATTATTAAAGACACCGGTGCTGTAGAATGTCTAAAAGACAATTCAATGAAAAGTTTACTTATCTGTTATGTGCAAAGAAAAACAAAGTACTATATTAATTTAAAAATATACATCTTTTATAATGAGTACCTTAGCGTAAGCGTTGATGTCGTCCACTTTCCCCGATGATCGCTGTAAATCTCGACACCGAATAACTGCAAAAACAACATTAATTACAATAAAATTTGCTTCCATTTAAAAAATATCAAAGTACTAAAGGGGGCCGATAGTCACCACTCACCGTGCACGTCTATCACTTCATTTCTAGTTATAATTTCCAAGTCAATAGTTCCTTTGAGAGCTTGAAATCTATCCGCACTACGTTCCAATCGATTGCTGGCTATACTACCCCGTTTTTCCTCACTACTACTTATACTATTTTCTTCAGGAGAGTACGTGAGACATCTTCTTGACGATCTATGTTCAATGACGGGTGTTGCTATGTCGTTTGGTAGCATATCCTCATATAACTTGCTAGTTTTATGCGCTCTTTCTTCACTAAGAATGTTACTCGTTCGTTTTAAATTCGGGATTGGCGTAATGGGACTAGGTATGCCGTTTTCATGGTTCAAAGTAAATAGTTCCTTTGATCTTATGTTTTGTATTGGCTTGCAAGGTTTCAGACTGCTGTGTGATACACATGATGCTAAGGAAGTATTGGGTAATTCTAAAGGTATTTCGTTATTGTGAGAATCATTGACAGGCTCACAAGGAAACTTATCCGGTGACGCAGATACAGGACTCGGTAGTCCCATGTCTTGCGCGAGGATAAGTGACTTGGAATCTAATTGTTTTTGCTTAAACTGACTATCATTGCTCACTGTCGATTTCTTTCTACGTATACATTTTTGTCTTCTTAATCTATTGTTTCCACATTCTTGTACAGCTAAATATAAATCTGGGGTGGATTCTGATGACATATTCTCTAAATTCTGTGCTTCGCTTGCACAGGTCATCGATCTTGATCTCATTAACGACCTATTAAGACATTCAATATATCTTTGTTTAGTTTTAATGTCTGCATCTGGAGTTCTTACTTCCCGCTCATTGTAACCATCGCCATCATCTAAAATAAAACCCCCAATAGGCACATTCTTTAATAGTTTTGTTGTGTCTCTTTGAAACAATTTTTTGGTTGGTGTTGATTTTGGTGACACCGAGTTTTCTCTAGAAATATTAACGCATTTAGCTTCTTTTATTAAATTGCTTTTAATATTTGTTTGCGGATTTACAAAAAGGTCTTTTGATTCCGTCATTGGTAATATATCTTCTTCTATATGGGGATTATGATGAGTTTGTTGAATTATTCTTCTTTTTGACTTTACTATCTTCGTACTTTTTATAATATCCTCAATCATTTTCTCAAGCGTAATATCTCCCATTTCAGTGGTTGAAACGGTAGATTCTGCGACACTATTCAAAGAATCTTTACCTAGTATGAATTTATTTTCCATTTCAGTGGAAATCTCTTCATCTTTCAAGGATATCGTGAAAGGGTTATCTACCTTTGGGAAATATTGTGTTACATCAGCCTTCGGACATTCTTCCCTTTGAGTTCTCGTGTGTGTACTCATGGCGCTAAATCTTAACGCAGCAAGTTTAATCGATAAAGGTGTTACTGATACTGGTGAGCAACCCTCTCTTACTAAAGAATGAACATCTCTTTTATCTATCGAAGGAGATTTGAAGGAACTTTCAAATTCATTCGATTTTTTTCTCGTCCTCTTCAGTGGTTTTATGTTTATCAAATCCTCTTCATTTTTATTAAAGTATAAGGGATTATCTGTAAACATTCGATGTCCAAAGATTGGTAAAGTAGATTTTTCTAACCTGCTATTATCAACTAAAGGTTTTTCTATACAATTGATGACTAAATCCTGATCATATTCTATTTCTACAATATCTTCGTTTACAGTTTTTGTTGTGCATATTGGTTTGATATTACTGAGCGGTTTTGAAAAAGTAAAAGAACTCTTATTACTTCCCGTTGTCATACTCAACCTCTCAGATAAATCATTAAGCGATGGTTCAGATACACTATGACTAAGAGTTGAACCACTCAAGAGACTTCGATCAACAGGTTTAATTCTTCTTTCAGATTTATATACAGCACTATTCCTGGAAAAAACGTCATTATTATTCGACGCAGTCATTTCCAATTTTCTTTTCTTTGCTTCACGAACTCTTCTACTGTATGTAGGTGGAGTAGGTGGTAAGTCTGGTGGTATATCTTCCTTCTCGTCGTAATAAAATTTTCTCCGCTCAAAATTCGGCGTGACTGATGTAGGTGTAATATTACTTACATCTTTTAACGCATTATTATCCAGCTTCTTAACGAAGCCTTCTTTAAAATAATTTGGTGTATTTCCTATATAATTAATATTCTCTTTATCTACATTTTTTACATTAGATTTTCTACTAGCAGCACCTAAAGATCTTCTCTGATATCTGCTGGGTTTTTTGCTCTTTTTCACAGATTGTGCATCGAGAGATCTTCTTAACTTATCATCGTATGGTCGGGTTTTAATATCTACTTCTTCGTGTTCATTTTCAGAGTGAACTTGAATGTCTTGATTTTTCTTTCCATATACAGCCCACTTAAGCATTTTGAAACTGAAACAAAGAACAAAAACATATGAATGTCTTGGAATATATCTACGATATACGAGCACCAATGGGTTTAAACACAATCAATATACAAAACAAGCGTTAAGTATATATTATCAACCGCAGTTTTAGTCATAAAGAACAAAAATATCATATGTATATCCTTCTCATATCCACGCAAACGCAACAAATGTCTTGTTGATCTACTTTATTACAAAGTTATAAATAAAAAACACAGTACACACAATTTCCGTGACAGATAAATGAACCCACCTTAACTACAAAGAGCGGCGGAACGGTAACATAACGAACAATTTTTTGTATTAAAACCGGTGGTAAGTAGCCTTTGTAGCTTTATATGCAATACTTTCTAAGGCAAGATTAAGATTGATTGATACTCCTTTTGTATCTTGCGCTTTATTTAGTACATGTTCCGATTTAAAATGAGCCAGTTACTATGCAGTTTAATTCTATAAGACAGAATGTTTTACTTTACAATCAAATGAATTTAAAACGCAAACTTAAATTTAAGATATTCTTTCAAATAGACTTCTTTGAAAAGCGTCATTGCATTATTGTTAAAAACATCAATATTTAAATTCTTCTGTGTCATTTTGCGATTATCATACATTTGCACAAAAATTGCAGGTAAATTTGAGCATCCATCATACTATATGACAAGCAGCTGATTTGTCACGACTCTTCTCTAACAGTTACTGGCTGGAATGTGCACATAGAACAATTTCACGGACATCACAATATGGCCGACGTCGTGATAGACTTGTAATTGACTATCTAGAATTATCCATGGTTATTTCATATTTGGATCGTGATCTATTTCCGAACGATAACAAATTGAATTAAAACGTTGAGGCGTTTAATGACTGAAATGGAAATCGGAGAATCTATTATTCCAAGAAAGTTTTGTATGTTAACATAATACTTATGAATCTAGAGCTCTTGTGAAAATAAACCCAAATTTTCATAACAAAACAAATTACTACTTGCATCAACTAATTGAAAGACCTTGAAATATAATTACATAGCACATTCAGAAAATTATAAGGTCAATCATACGTCAATAAGCATCCTAATCGCAGTCTAATATGCTATTAAAATTCAATTCTTATGCAAACTCATTCCTCGGAGTTCCTTTTAAATGTGCCTTTGTTGGAATTTAAAAACGGCCGATTTCATCTCGGTTACGCTAAGGCAATAATTCATACTTCCCGCTGTACCAAATTGACTGTGTAATTAGAAACTTGGCGCGCTTTATACGGACCATAGTATGACAGACACATGCTGCGTTCCAAAACCAGTGTGTACACAAAACGACCCTGAAGAATTCGCGAACTAAATACAACACCGCAAAAACAGGGCGTACGACTGGATCCATTATCCTTCTCCCTTGCTTTCAAATTACAATTGAATTTAAGATTTCTCGCAGCATTTTTTAATATCGAATGCACGTCTCGACTCCCAAAACCTGGGGTCGGAGAACAAAAACGTCGCGAACATAGGTTACGGAATTGGATCGCGCAGTTTCTGAACGTGTAAGGGAATAAGGTCTAGATTGAGCCCTGCAAATTTAGATTTGTACGGTCCGTGCGTCGACCCAACGACATTTCGTACAATGTAAGGAAACAAGTTTCGGGTTCCATATTGGATACGAATGTCAATTTACAAAACCTATTTCTGGATAAACTAGTAAATGTATGCTTAATAGCTTTCGAAATAAGAGTGACACATACGGCTAAACAAAGAGGAGTGATGTTGGTATGAAAGGTACAACCGGCTTGTGCCAAAACGAATATTTTTGTCCATTGTGAAGAAACTTAATTGAAAGAAATGTTAGCTGATGGTTATCTATACGAATTTCGAGAGTACATCTCGAGTGGGTTGATTACAGTAAGCAATGAAATATGCACGAAGTAGCGCTTTCAAAGAAATAAAATATTATTAAATCAGCAACAATGTAAGACTATCCTTTGCGATGGGAGCTCTCGAGAAAATTGCGAGTGAATTTTTAATGATACTGCATTTACTGTTAGTAGAAAGCTTTGTGATATTTTTGTAAGTGTGATCAAAGTTTTTATTTCAGCGCGTAAACTCGTTTCATTGATAAACAAGGCGCCTTTCAGGTGTTACTTTATGATGTAGATAAAAATTGACCGTACTTTAAAATTAGTGCGAAATTATTTGCATTTATTTTATTGTAATAATGTATAGACGTTACTTTGTAACACATTATTTTCATCATGCTCTATTATCCATGTGATTTTGATTTTAATATATTTAGATGACTTAAAATATTATATGTATTACCACAAATGCGTATGTTTTTGTATTCACTGACGAAAAAAAAAAATACGTTTATTTCTTTAAAAAAAATGAAGACACTTCATCATATGCCTCACATTTAAAAGCGAACAGTTGTTAAAAGAAACTCTATGCATGACTAGAAATTAGTTATTTATTGTAAAACAAACGTCGGTTTGAGGGCAGGTGGTTCATGAATAATTCAGTTGTGCCACCCCTATTCGGGGACACTTCTGTAAAATGGGAAAAATATGCATTGTTTATGCAGCCAAGTTGAGCGAACCCAGCCGTAATGATCTGCATTTTAATTTTTATTGATATTTTTGTTTTTGAGGAAATTTTTTAATTTTTCCGGCTGCCTCTTGGGCTGCTCAGTTTTGTCACAAAAAAGAGGTCAAAGATCTTTTGGTAGCAAAAACTTTTAGTGCAATGCGCGTGATAACGTTACCGTTCATTGTGAGTTAAAAATCTACTTTTTATATTTACGCATTTTGTCAATATAACTACACTATAGAGAGAAACCCTTTTTCACGAACTCTCAATCAATAGACATACTTTTTACTTGTTTATAAACTGTATAGTCATGTTATTCCTTTATAAGACTATTATAACAATTTAAAAAGTACTTTAACTTTACGCGTACTTTTTATTTTACGCGTAAATGTCACTTAATTTTTACGCTATGTATTTTAAAGTTGGTATTTTACTGATCTAGTTACAAACTAGAGCTAGTGTTACTAAAACATATACAAGATTCGAACAGTGAAAGTAAATAAATTTGTAATACAAAGTTAGAGCAAAATAATATCTCATAAAAAGCTTTAAACGGATATTCGACTCTAGCTTAGATTATTTTTTATTACTTTACTGAGTTCGGGGCGTGCAGCTTATGAAATTAATATTGAAATATATAGGATACATGATGAAATGTGTTTATAGAATAGTATTGGTCGGTTCGGGTCTCACTTTCGATTTTTATCGACGTTCTTAAATGCGACGAAGGTTTTTTAATTTCTATAAAAGAATATTAATTATGTACGGAATCTAAATAAAGTATGTACATATTTTTATAGTGTTATTAGTTTATTTTTCAAGTATTGCTGTCTACATCTCTACGCATGTAAAGTTTAACGCTCTATTTTCATAACTTACAATAAAAAACCGTGTTTTAAACCCGTTAAAATTTAAAAAATCTTTTACTTTTGTTTTCCAGGTGAAACTTTATTTTGGTAAGGTCAACAACCTTCAGCTATTAACGTACTATCAATATGTTCGGACTCTATCTCTGATCTAATATCTATGCCCATATGGCAGAGGCATAGGCGATGATATTATGTTAATTTTGGCGGCAAATTTAATAACATATTTTTAATTACCACTAATTATTGTTGGAATTTTTGACGTGAGTCACATTTTTACTGACATGTGTCTTTGTGTAGGTTGGTTGAAAGGATTAATCGCGATCGTTTTGTTTAAATTGGATAATTAAATAGATTTATCAATATTAAAATAAAGAAAATAAAGTTAACAATAAACATTATATAGAGTATAGACAATAGACAAACATTAATTCACAAAAATGGCACATATTACAACTGATATAATATCAATACATTAAAAAATAATGAACAACAATTACAAAAAAACTAACAAAATAATATAAATGCGACGCTACAATTGATCTAAGCTACAATTGAATAAAATTTAAATAAACTTTTTTATATATTTCAACGTGAGACTTAAAATATTTTAAAATTCAATCATTTCCCCAACTTCTTCCTAACTCCTTCCTTACATATACAAGAATTTAACATCGAAAAAGGAAATTTATAAGTGAATCATAAATACATAATTATAAACCACAGGTGCTCTTATCCTAGCCATACTTCATACCACATAAAGAAAACCAATATATTATTATCGTTAGTTTAGATAACGTAATCCCACCTTATCAGGTTGTAAAATTATTTCACAACACGGCCCAATTATAGGATAAAAAAGCTGATACAACACAGCTGTTGAAAGGCTTAACATTACTGTATAGTAAGCTATAATCACAGTAAAGACGGCAATTATCTGTATGTAAGTTGAATATTAGACATAACTAGAATACTTACGTAATATTCTAAGCTGATTTTATGTGGTTTAAAATTAGTTTAAATGAATTCGAATAAAGAACGTAGACAATTTTATTTTTCGGTGGCCATCACTTTCTGTTTTAGGGAAAATTGTAACCGAAGCAAAGAGGTTGGTTTCCTTTAAATGTAAAAACATGTTGGTGAGAATATCAAAATAATAAATAAATAAAAATTTTGTTAATAGAGTAGAGTAGATTTGGTTTAATTTTAATTAATAAATAAAAATTTTAAATTTGTATGATACTGAAAATAAAAATATTTGATACAAAATTTTTAATATTTCGTAATTTAACTCTAGTTTATCACATCATCATGCAAAAAAAAAATATCCTTGTATAAGTTACGGCAGATGCCGTTATATCAAAGCTAAGATAAGTAAGGGTTCCTTAAATTGGGAGCATTGTTGTCTTCCCAATTGTTGTTACAAAAATTGGAGTAATAATACGCAATTGTTATCCGATCTGGAGCAGATTCCGAATCTTCCGAGCCATTGTTATCCTGTTCGTTCCTTTATCATTGTTTAAGGAAGTGCAAAAATGAAGTTCGGAGTTCAAACGCAGCTGTCACTGTCAACGTTTTATTTTTTAAACCATAGAGACTAGAGTCGCATTGTGCCAGTATTTGTCCAAGGAGTTCCGATCCACTTTTTTTCTTCTGTTCACGTTGGTATGATTTATTTTTGACAACAATCGTTCTTGTAGTATGGGAAATTTACGAGGCGATATTGAGGGGCGGGAATATTAGATTCCACGACAGTTATTGCTCATTATTATTAACTTGGTAAGAAATTATTACCATGTTAACTTCTTGTGTTGTTATAGATTGTCGTAAGTATAGCATTATTAACTTATTCAGTGAGGACAGCTTACAGCTACATCATAGAATGTGTAGAAAATATATCAAACTTTAAAACGTTTTTTTTTAATTTAAAAGCTTCACTAATAACTTACATACATACATTTTGTTTGTGAAGTAATCTAGTGAAAATATTTAAAAAGGCTGATTTGGCCAAACTTTTTATGCAGATAATTAAAGTCTGATAACATTTCCTTAGTTACAAAATATACTGAAAGCAATATGGGGCGATTAAATCGCGAAATAAAATAACAACACTTTTTGTACTTCCTCGCTATAAAAGCAACGTTGTTTAATCTGTACCAGTCAATAATGAAGTCGTAAAATTTTATAACCTCATTTTATGATTAAAATATTAAGTCTTTGGGGTTTTACGACCCGCAGCTTATTGTTGCTATCATTTAGAGTTTTATTACTTATTTGCAGACTTTTTTATACAAAATAGAGTTATAAAAAAGAGAGCAGAAATTAAATTTTATAGATGTCGTGTACAATGTACATATTGTATATTTTAAAAACCCTTATCATAATTTGAAGTGTTATAATTTAATTATTTTTTAACCACCTATATTACATAGACAATAAAAAATATTTTGTATCTCTCAAAAAGCATAGACAAGAAAAAAGTAACGTGAAAAATTAGACCACCTCAAGTATTAAGTCTTAGCCTGGGAACCGAGACCCTAATCCTTAAAACCCGGAGGTCAGAGGCCAAGCAGGGTGATTTATGGCCAAACACCTGGGGTAGCTTGTACGAACAAGCTTTAAATCATATTAAATTGAATTTTTTACATTAATAAAAAACAAATTGAAATTCGAACATGTCATTTTGGAATGGACGTAACGGAAGATAGGAATTGCCGGTTTTTTTTTGTATTTTTGCACTGAAACGCTTAAAGGCCAAGCTAAAAGCGTAAGTATATTTATTTTATCAAACATGTGAGCGATGTTTTAATGACACAATTGTCTTGGTTTTTAAATGCCATAGAAGACGCCTACTTCTTACATTTAACAAAAAATGAGTTGGAACGGGAAGATTTTTCATGCTCTCTCTTTCAAAAACTACCAAACTTAATTAGATTTTTTTAATCACACGATAAAAAAATCTGGCAAAATGTAAAGCAGAGTCTAACGAACTCAATACACAAAGACTGCAATTATTACCTACTTCTAAGTAGGCATTGGTAGAAAAATACAACAAAGACTGTTTATAATAGTGTCATTTCACTTTGCACCTACTATGTTACCTTTTAAATTATATTTGTTGTCATGCTTTCTTTACACTTCGTGAGAACGAAAAGGGTTAACAAAAAACTGAACCTTTTCGCAAACAATAGTAACAAATTACCAGTTGGATAGTATTTCAGGAGGAGAAAGTGTAATATTTATTATTATTTAATATTTTTATTAAGTAAAATTAGTATCAAGTAATTATCTACAACTCTCTAGGTGTAGCAATGCGCATGGCTCAATAATTCGTTTAGTTTGACGTTAAAAACTAATTATTAAAGTTAAGATTTATAGAACCAGTAGTATTATACTCCAAAGCTCACCCTTATTTATCACTAGCTGTTGCCCGCGACTTCGTCCGCGATTACGTCATTTTTCGTCATTCGTCGTTTAAAAAAAATACGTGACACTTTATTTTTGAATGTTCTTAATTGTCTCTTATAAAAATAAACTACATTAAAATTGAATACTCTGATAAGAAAATCTTAAAATCGGAGGACATCGAAAATCTGAGGAAAACATGAATTTGATTTAAATTCTACATTACTTAGTAATTCAAATAATAATCTAAATTAAATGTAGATTAACAGTTTGAGCGCATCATTATATAATATGTACCTAAGTATTAAATTACGTTAGTTTACATAGTAATTTTACTAAAAACACGATGACTTTCTTTCGCGCTCGGTACAACAAACTAAGCATGTTTGTGGTACGTGGCCCGCGTCACTTGACCCCCCGCGAGTTCCCCTCCGTTACTATGCGAAAATACATTCGTCGCCCTATAACTGTAGGAAAAATTGTAATATTTTAAATTCGAGAAATATTGATTTCTTGTATTCGACTATTCGTTGTAGTCGAATACAAAATATATTTGAAGAAACTTAGGTTGGCCTTCAGGCAAAAGGGATCCTATCAAATGATAAACTTGACCTTGTATCTTAAAAGTAAGCATGAAAGGATCCTCTGATAATTGTTGAGCACCAAAGGATCATTTAAAACGCACTACTATAAGAGCGAATATTGTCTAAGAACTGTTTAGATTGCACATGTTCCTCTAAAAGTAGTGATTTCAAAGGTTCTGGTGTATCTTCAAACGAAAGTCGACTCCTTACTCCTCTTTAAAGCATTACAAAAAGAACATACTACGTTAATATCGCCTATACAGAAGATGATCTGTAATCAATTGTGAGGTTATAAGCAAACCCACTTTTATATTTGTCGGACCACACCACCGAATTCGTAGATTGATCTTCTATGTTTACCTCTTAAGTCATTAAGACTGTCGAAATCTGTCTACAATAAGACGGGCCTCTCGCTTTTCGTCCGTTTCAAGAGACCAAATAGTTTCAATTCTTAATCTTTCATTAAAAAACTTATTAATCGTACTTGTCTCAAATAATGGTAATATTCGCGTCCCTACTCTAGTCATTGCTTATGCTCATGTTCATCTTCAAGAGATCGAATAATATTATGGTGCACCCTATCATTTGTCAATCGGTCTTCATATTGAGTAAAAGTTTCAGATTATCGAGATAAAATATGCCATTTGCGATCAGCTGTGAGACGTTATACCCTCTCAGTGAAGGTTTCGGTCTCACAGGATAGTACATGCTCATGCAATTCTCGTTGTGAAGCGGTTTCAGGTTCTCGGCATAACACAATATGTTGTTTTCGGTCAATAGTAAGCCTCTTACCTCTAACGATCCTTGAGAACTCTTATTTCTCATTTTCTTAGCTTTGCTCGAATTTCGATATAAAGATTTTTTAGGTGGCACTGATGCGAGTAAATAAAAATTAAGTTAAAACGGACTGAGAGTGTTATAATCATCAATCATCATCATCATCAATACATATAATAAAATTGTGGAAAAGCGATGTCTGTACAATGAAAATATGTAGAAAAAAATTAGCAGGTGTTATTATTAAATCGATCTTGAACCCAAAACTGTAGTTAAAAATTTATTTGTCTGTTTGTCTGTATGTTTGTGCACGCTAATCTCAGAAACGGCTTATCCGATTTAGATGCGGTTTTCACTAATGTATTGTGGTAATCTTCATTTAACAGTTAGTGTTTATTTCATGTCAATCGGTTCATAAATAAAAAAGTTATGACAATTTATAAGTAATCACGGCGAACATTTGCTAAGGCATTCTATTGTACACTGTACAGTGTACGATAAAACGTAATTTATCTGTTATACGCTACAGTTATTCCTTTACATGTCCAGATGATCATATCAACATTCCCCAAGGGTTTGGGGGTAAGCTGAGGTAGTAGGGGGGGCGGGGTCAAATTAACATTATGGTTACTTCTAATAGGTAAATTTTCCACACAAAATGTCCTTTAAATTATGTCGTATTATATTTTTAACCCCCGACGCAAAAAGACGGATGTTATGTGTTTGACTGCTATGTA
Source organism: Colias eurytheme (assembly GCA_907164685.1). NCBI lineage: Eukaryota > Metazoa > Arthropoda > Insecta > Lepidoptera > Pieridae > Colias > Colias eurytheme. Next base: position 11,774 of record CAJQZN010042064.1, on the reverse strand, counting down.
TTTCTGTGTGTGTGTGTGTGTGTCTGTCTATGGCACCGTAGCTGGCTAACAGGTAAACCGAATTAGATGCGGCTTTTTTTTGTTAGGCAGCATATTTTCCGACGCTGGTTCTTAGATAAATTGTATCGAAATCGGTTCATCCACTTATTATACCTACATAGGGGTAAAAGTGGGAATGAAAAAAATGATATAATAATTTATTTTTAAAGATCGTTGGGAAGTTTATGAAATTATTTATTCCTTTTTCTATACACTTTTCTTCGTCTAAACGGTTAAGTTACGTGCTCCCTCTCTCTCTCTTCAGCCTTTAGTTACGTGCGTGAGACAGGAAACATCTAATTTGGATTTGTTGCTGGATTTGATAAAAATTGAGTATCGATTAAGCTGATCAGTGGCTACACCATACATTATTCAAAACATCCATTTAAGAAAGGAAGGAAATAGAATTTGCTCCTCTCCCCCCCTGGTTCCTAAAAAATAATATGACATAATTTAAAAGAAATTTAACGTAGAATTAGTTAGGCATTTCTTTTTTGATTTTCGATATTATATACTAATCATAATTTTTAATTACAATATTATGTAGTAACTATTTGGTATAGGCTAGGCATTTCATTTCTTGATTTTCTTTAATAAGTTGGTACGTAAGTTTTTTAGCTCAGTTTAGTAAGAAATTTTAATAACAATTCTTTTAATTATTTATGGTAGTACGTATTTACTCAATAATTGTATGTTAAGTAGTAATTCAGCATGGGCGTAGCCACGGTGGGGCTGGGTGGGGCGCTTACCCTGGCTTTGATCTGGTAGGTACCAATTGTGAAGGGGAGTGGGCGTGGGCGTTGGCGTGGGCCTGGGAGTGGGCGTGGGAGTGGAAGCATGAAAATAAAAACAATTATTGTTGCCCCACCCTGAGCCCATGGTCATAGGTCCCATAGTCACTATTCCACGCGGACGAAGTCGCGGGCACAGCTAGTAGACAAATATAATCAGAAAGCTTTGAACTCCTAAGCTCAACCATAAAAGATAGACATTAATTATGATGTCGGGAGATATTTTTTATATAATATGGAGAACATTTCTTTCATACTAATAATTGTACCAAGTTTCGTTTAAATCCGTCGAGTAGTTTTTGTTTCTATAACGGTTATACAGACACCTCGTGATAGTTATTTAGGAAATATATTTCATGTACAGAATTAACCTCTACAGATTTAATATAAGTATTATTCATATAATTAGATGCCAATTTCCATGTAACGTTAAATTCGACTATACAATAACTAACAGACAACGCAGGTTACTCTCGTTTCCGTAAGTTGAGGCGGCTACATATTCAGTCCTCATAACTTCACTTTTTGTGAACGAAACGACAGCGCGGTTTAATTCGATGCCAACACCATCAAAAAAAGGAAATATTTTTAATTGTGAAAAAATATTATGATTTACACTATTAATACTATTTTAACATTAACACAAAATATAAGACTGTGAGTGTGTAAAAATAAATCCAGCTAGTTTCACATCAAACTTATGTTTTTAATTAGGTATACGACATGAAAATATATTAATTACCAAGCAATAATCATACAGGTAAATACTGAACAAAAGTATTAACAGTCAAAGTATATTTTTACTTACAACATGTAAATGATGAAGGAATAATAATTATCAACGAACTAACCTTTTTGTATTATTGTTTATAAATATAAATTCATAAACAATAAATTTATAAAGAATAGAAAAAATTCGACCACTAAAGAATGCTGGTTCGAGTCCCGCCTCGTTATCGAATTTTTAAAACACGAAGATTTTTAAAAATGTAACCAATGAACACAATCAATATTAGATTAACTGTAATGGTGTCTAGTTTGACTTATAATAATAAACATCTACCCTCACTTTTAAAAATGTAGTATATTCACACGAATTATAAGCGCACCTTATAGGGAAGGGAAGATATGGGTTAAAGAGTTTAATAAATAAATAACATAATTATATTTAAATTATTAATTTTTAACATTGTGTTCAGTAGTGTTAACATGTAAATTGATTTGATTTTTACGAAATCTCATAGATGGCGCTGTTTCAAATTTGTATACTAATAAATTCATTAAACTGATTCTCTGCCCAAATTACGTAAATGACATAGTTTTTATTGTGTAAAGCTAGATAATAGCATGACTTACCCGAAACCAACATTTAAACATGAGTCTTTAGATTGTACGCTGTCGTAATACACGGAATACGTAAGAAAAAAAAAGGTTCACAGCTCCTCCCCCGGAGGTGATAGCATGATAATATGTTTAAAAAAGCCTCACCCGACCTGTTAGTAATATTCATGCAAAATTTGAAGTCAATCTATGCAGTACTTTTCGAGATTAGCCTGGACAAACATACAGACAAACAGACAAACAGACAAACAGACAAACAGACAAAAATTCTAAAAACTATGTTTTTGGCTTCTTTATCGATTATAGATCATGGATTATGTATTCTTTTAAAAAAATATTCAATGTACAGTTTTGACTTTCCTACGATTTTATTATATGTATAGATAATTAGATACGCGTTCCTCATTGAATATCAAAACAAGAGAATTATCATAACAAAACTATTTCATAAGACATTTTTATGGTTTGGTTAACGCCTTGAGGAAGCGGCTGCATGGTTTTTTGCTAATCACAATATTAAAGCTATGCAAACGATAATGGAATTTAATTACTTGCAAAAAGAGTCATTTCAGATTTCTTCTCCAGCGGTGTGTAACGATTTGTTTTTAATTTTGACGTTAGGGCTGTATTGTCTATGATTAAATTACAGATAATGCAAACTAGAGTTTTTTGTTCGAATTTTGAAAGACGAAGAATGAATCATAAGAGGAGCGGTTATTTTACCACGTTGCTAATGTTTTAATCAACTTTACCTGTAGCCTGTAGATATGTTCAATGCAGACATTTTAATACGTAATTAATATTTAAAAGATATATCTTTTCCCACAGTAATGAGTTCAGCGTAATTTAGTAAAAATTCAGTAGACTGTAAAACATAGGTAGTTCTCATTTGAGCGAAAAAAAGCGCGCAAAAAATCGGCGCACGGTCCGCTGCACTCAAAGGGTGTTTTATTAAAATCTTATGAATCGCTCTCTCTCTTTCATGTTTAGTCAGGGTATATTCATCTCTATCTAACATTAATTAAGGGTCTAACTGACCCTCAGAGGTTAGCTGTTATAATATTTAAGTGTGTGAGAAGTGCTTGTTGTGATCCATTGTTTTATTATTTTTATTAAGGGTCTTGAGAGCACTCGAAATACATTTTATACTCAAAGTAATTGACTTTTGCGAACGATATACTGATTTCTATCGGAACTACTTAATTTTTACAAGTGGTAGATATAGTTATAGGTCAATTACAAATAGTTTTGGCTATTGAATACATAGACCGTGTATATTTCACAATAATAGGGGATTTGGCAAACGTATATAATCTATTGCAACTCTACACTCAATAGTGTTGCTAGGTATAGCTTACATTTAAAAAAAAATGTTGTGTGGTTTTATGAAACCACGGTAAAAGTGAAACTGTTCGAACGGTTCCGAACACTGCTTTGTGTAGCGCATGTCGCTTGACGCAGCCGCGATACACGCGACATGCGCTACACAGACCAAAAAGTTTGAGACGATGTAATAAAAGTTTCACTTTAATATCTTATACTTTTTATAAAAGTGATATTAGTATTCAGGTACAGGTGTCTATTTTTCATATTAAAACAGATTTAAAATATGAAAAATAACAGTAACTGTCTTCTTTATTTTTATTAACATTTTAACAATAGTTCTTTTAGTTATAATCCATATTCTCGGACCATGAAATTTGCTCTATCAAAAGCGATGACAATAGAATATGATAAATGTTTCTTTACTGAGTACTGACAGTCTGTCGCAATTCTCATATTGGAGTTTCTTTTGCAGTTTATAAGTATTATAAATACTGGTAAAATCGATATTTAGATGGAAGCGAAGTTACGTATATTTCTGTTTGTATGTCACTTCTTTTCTCTATAACACCTGGATGGATTTGTAGAAATTGTATACAGATTATAGGCTTAGTACACACCTTTTAAAGGAGGCTGTAGGAATAATAACACAAATTCTATATTTAGGTACATACATTCTAATCGTAATAAAGTCGATAAATTCTCTTGTTAGAGCCTATGTAACGTTTATTTTCAAATATTTCCAAACGCTCTATATTAAAATGTGACTCAACCGACTTCAACAAATAGTACATATTCGATATAGCTAATATTTACATTTCCAAAGCAAATTACAACCATTTTTATGTTAAGCAGCCCCTAACTCTATCCTGACTCTATCCTACCTTATTTGCTTTGAACGAAGGTTTAAACATACAATGAGTGACTTCAGAGAATTATAAAAATAATCTTATAATCTTACTGTATTTAGAATCATTACCACATTTTTTTTAAACTTCTTGTTAGTAATTTGACTTTGAGTTTTGACGTTAACGTAGACGTTTAGAATTTCGCAATGAATAATAATTTTGTCATTTTTAATTTTGCACCCTCAGATTATGGATTGGTGAAAAATATCAGTGAGAGGTTCTAAAATACTCATTTGACTTAGTTCTACCGGGATTCCTTACTTTAATTCGAGAAATATCTAATTCAGTTATCTTCCGGTAACCGAGTAGATCCGGTTTATCACATAAATTATTAATTAGCAATTATCATCAACTAGCTGTGCTCCGCTCCTGGTCTTAGCGAGATGATATAGCCTATAAGCCTTCCTCGATAAATGGGCTATCTAACACCGAAAGAATTTTTCAAATCGGACCAGTAGTTCCCGAGATTAGCGCGTTCAAATAAACAAACAAATTTCAGCTTTATTAGTATAGTTAGATGAGAAAATATAATAAAGACAAATAATGTTCTAATATAAAAACATTTTAAATTCTAATTTCCAACGGAAGTAGGTATGTTAGACAATTTTGATGTAACGTGAGGGGACGAATTGATATCTAAGGTATCTTTTGTCAGAAGTTGTGGGTTTGATTCCCTTGAAGAACACTATAATCTTATACCTTTATCTATAGTTATAATCTTAGAAACGGCTCCAACGATTTTCATGAAATATAGTTTGCTGAGTTTTGGAGGCAAAAAAGAGTCTAAAGTTTAAGTTTTAGAAATTGTTGAAAATACAGTCAAAGCTCGATCATCTTTGTATAATTAAAAATGATTATTATTTTCATTGAATTGTAAGCAAGAAATTTTTTTCAATATTATTTTTACATAGAAACTAACTCCTTTGAAATGATAGCAAAACTTTAAATTTATATCTTACATCCAGAAATAATGAATATGTCCTATCAGAGTAATATATCAAGATTGCCATTGTCAAAGCCTTAACCTTAACTTTTGAAAAAAAGTATCTTCTAAAAGGACCCTTTTGACTCACCGAAACAGTTGGTACGAAAGAATTGTATTCCTTTTCACTGCACCAAAATGCTCCCTTCACATACAAAATCCAATCGAATCACGAAACACATCACTGTTCCAATTATTGTCAATTTTCCAACACTGCAAATATTTGGTTGAACGAAAAACTTTTCGCAAACGTCAAACCGAACGGCACGTGCTTTCGCGCGCAAAGCTCGCGTTCGAATAAACCGAATTTCGAATTTACCTGGACACCGCGACATTTGCATCGTTCTCTTTCTGACAATTACGCGTTGTGCGTGTTGGAAAGAGACGGGTATAGTTGTAAGGAACGCAAGGATACGTGGGGGCAATTTTTTTTTCTTCCGATGTTTTGTTTTCGCGCCTTATCGCTGCGGTGTGATCATAGATAAGAGTATCTCTTTGATGAAGTGCTGTTGAATGAATGCATTGTGAACTTTTACAATCAGAAGCTTTCGGCTTTCGCTGCGCAGGAGTCGCATGGTTTTTTATTTTATTTTAAAATTTTAAATGGTTCCGTTGTTTAGAATAGAATTGAATTAGCACGATGGTACGAAGATCAAATAATAAATTGAATTGTATTTTTTTTAACTTATTCAATTGATAACAAACAACCATTATTTATTTACCTACCGTATGGAAATTTCAAAATCCTGAGGTAGCTTCATTAATGTTGAATTATTTTTTATTAAGAGTCGTCTAAGTATATTTTATTTTATTTGATAAAGAACTAATGTTAGTAGTTAATATTTAATTTAAGTACAAACAATTGCTTAGATTTTACTAGCTTACCGCCTGCGGCTTCGCCCGCTTTGTTTAAAACCTAATAAATTATATATATAGCTCTTGAATCACTCTATCTATTAAAAAAACCGCATCAAAATCCGTTGCGTAGTTTTAAAGATTTTATCATACAAAGGGACATAGAGACAGAACTGTTTGTACTAACTTAATCGAATCGTACCGAATTTTCTGGATGTAAGTAATAGTATACGAAATAAGGTGTAAAGCAAAAATGAAAAAGAGAAAAGTATTCAACTAGATCTCAAATGTTCAAGTCATCGGTACCCCGTTAGGAACGGTGCAATCGCGGTCAGTGGGTTTAGTTCCGTGCGAGGCAATTAATCCGTTTCTAGCTTACATGGTAACTTGCTAAGTACGGTTAATTGTTTAATTGATTTCCTTTTTGTTTTTTTAACGGTTGTAAAGTGGAAAAACATATAGAGACTTATGGCAATTAAAGGAATATAAATAAATACGATGTAAAATTATGACTTGTTTATGGTAATGATAATTTAAATTCAAATTACATTTATTTGCAAGAATGCAGTTACAAATATAGGTGTTGTTATTACAATATTATAGCGCTAATACATTCTATGATTCTACCTTACTTCTTTTATTGAATACTAGCTGTGCTCCGCGGTTTTACCTGCAGTGCTTCGCTCCTGTTGGTCTTAGCGAGATGATATAAAGCCTACAGCCTTCCTCGATAAATGGGCTATCTAACACCGAAAGAATTTTTCAAATCAGACCAGTAGTTCCCGAGATTAGCGCGTTCAAACAAACAAATAAACTCTTCAGCTTTATAATATTAGATTAATAAACTTATGACTATTATTTGCAACAAAAAATAAGGAAAATAATCAACGACAATACAAAACATGCTTCTATAATCAGTATTTTTTTTAATTGACATTTGACACAACGCGCCAAATTTTATCTATGGTTTTATTTTTTTCAAAAAACGTTGCGAATCCGGTAAAGAACGTTAGAACGAATCGTACATTCACGCTTCATTTGAAAAATGCTATAAATTTGTATTTATGAAGAGGATAAAAATTCTAATACAATACGTTTAAGCACTTTTCGCTATTATTAACCAGTTATTTAATGTTTTATAGATTTCGTATGAAGTAAACATAAATTATTAATAAAGAGAGCCACGGATTGAAATAAAAGTTGTCACGAAAAAATAAGTTTCACATTTAGATTATAAGCAATATTATTTTATTCAGTGCTTTGAATATTTGGTATTTTGAATTTATCAAAAATACGATCATAATCACATGAAAACAATGTAAAGATTATTTTTAAAACATACTTATGAAGTTACTAGCTTTCCGCCCGCGGCTTCTCCCGCGTTTTCAAAGAAAAACCCGTGTAATTCCCGTTCCCGTGGGATTTCCGGGATAAAACCTATCCTATGTGTTAATCCAAGTTAACCTTGTGCTTAATTTCATTGTCATCGGTTCAGTAGTATTTGCGTGAAAGAGTTACTTGAAACACACACATACACATCCTCACAAACTTTCGCATTTATAATATTAGTAGGATAGGGGATGAGATTGTCTTTTATTTTAGTTTTCATATGTAACGTTTATCAAAGGTGAACATTTTACAATTTGGAAGTATCTTCATGCTATTATTAACAGCTTATCAAAGATAATAACAGCCCCCCTAGTCAAGTGGCTTTCTGTTAGCGTAGCGTTCAATAGAATAGACTACGAATGTATGAGATTGACGTAGGCTGTAGATAAACGTATCTACAGGTTACGTCAATCTCATACATTCGTAGTCTATTCTATTGTACGCTACGCTAACAGAAAGCCACTTGACTAGGGGGGCTGGAGTGAGTTCTTACTTAAAGGAGTGGGTATTTGAGTTATTTTAACGTCAAGAGCACGCATGTTACGCACCTGCTGTGAATTACAGTGCTTTCCAAAGTTTATAATGAGAAAAAGACATGCACTTTTTGAAGTGTTCTTTAGGCGCGTTGAGAGTAAAATTTTAAGGGCACGTCATGGCAATACCGTCACGTCATGGAGTAAGGCGACGATTTTGGTATCTTAGAATCTTGCCAAAGAAGTTTCACTTCTGACACGTGTGTTCGGTGCAAACCATAATTTATAGGTGTAGTCTCTGACTTTTCGCTCTCTTTTTTTCTTCTGTATCTACTGTTTTCTATGTGTATGTTAAATAAAAGATAATAATATTGAATTGTACTGTTTTATTGTTTCCGAACAGTTTGAGAGCCACTGGTCATTTATTCACAAATGTTGATGCATCAAATGTTTTTACGAATTCCTAATTACTTATAGCAAAGACAGGTGTATTCGTTCCGTTGATTATCAAAGGATAACTTGATTGTTTGTACTAGCTGATCGAACGTGTAAATAATAAGGGTTTATTATGTATTAATTGTTGTGTAAATCTAATTTGCATAAAATATGATGTAGGGTTGTTAATTCATGTTTGTGTAGTGGTAATGTTAGTGTAAGTAATTGTATTTGATTTTGCGTGGGTATTTGTTTTGAGGATGATTTTGGTTCTTGCCAAACAATTAGTACAATATTTTATATAATTATATTACATTTTAAAACCGGTAAGAATAGCTTAATATTGAAAAACTGTGATATTAGATATTGTATCATTGTTACCATATATTTCGATAAGTATACATATATATATTTTTTGCATAATTTCTTCCATGATAGATTGTTTAAAAAATTTCTAGACGTTGTTAACAATATAAAAGAATTTGATAGAGTCGGGATAAAAAACTCGCGTTTTTCTTTACTGTAGCGTCTTGACTAATTAGGTCATTCGTCTTGACACATCTAGGACAGCGTAGGACTTATTCAATTATATTCAAGTTTATCTTTGCAGTGCGGTTTTACCCGCATTGCTCCGCTCCTATTGGTCTTAGCGTGATGATATATTATAGCCTTCCTCGATAAATGGGCTATCTAACACCGAAATAATTTTTTAAATTGGACCAGTAGTTCCTGAGATTAGTGCGTCCAAACAAACAAACTTCAGCTTTATAATGTGAGAAGTAGACTACATTTTTATAGTTGTAATAAATTATTTTAGTAAACAGCATCTATGCTCTATTATTATTTGTGTATAGTATAATAAATCTTACAAACTTCTGTGAAAGTTTTCATGAAAAGTTTTGAGTTTGAATTCTGGTTTAAAAGATGTATGATGTATATGTAGGTATAGCGCTCGGCAAACTTCTTGGCCAAAAAGTAGCGCGTAGTCGCTGCATCAAGTTTTAGTAGGTATATTTTTATATGCGCAAGCTTACCTAGGGCATGCAGAACCGAGTCCGGTTCCAAGTTTCTGAAACCCGGTTCCAAATCGAGCTCAGAACCGGGTAGAACCGGGTTACCCGGTTCTTTTATAATACTTCGGAAAAAAATACGAAATTAAACAAAAGTAACTGTAAAAGTACCTGATGGGCCTTTTATTTTACGCGGCTTGTGTCTTATTTTATTAAATTAATAAAGAAACAAAATTTCAATACTACTCTTTATTTAACAGTCTTATAAAAGTACCTTGTTATCATAATACCACATATAAACATAAACCGCAAACTGTAAAGCAAAAAACCGGCCAAGTGCGAGTCGGACTCGCGCTCCGAGGGCTCCGAACAAACATATTTTTTGTAATGTTGTAACTTTAAAATTTACGTTTCTAGCAATTTCTCCTTGAAATCTGTGTTATAAGACGTTACTTTTACCAAATTTTAAGGATCTGTGTTCATGAAAAGTACCCAACTGTAGGTTTTGAGTCCCATGCGAATGTCGAATTTTGCGACAATTTTCAGCATTTACGGCTGTATTTTTTGATGCGTTGGCTTGTGAGTTTGACTTTTTCACATAAAAGGGACCGAAGACTTGATATTCGTTATAAATTTCAGCTTGATACCAAAAAACAAAAACATGACTAGATCATTATATGAAACAGTAAAATCAACAGCTTTTCATTCACGACAAATCTAATAAAAATATTTCTGTAGCCTAATTTTTGTCATTTTCAAAGCCTAATTTTTTTTTTGGTAATGCAACCGTAGGAAACTAATAGCATCGGTTAGACAACCAATCAGAGCCACGCTTGAGGCGTGGCACGAAAATTCGCGATGCACGTGAGTCTGACGTTGCCAGATACAATAAATTGGTTAAAATAATGCAGCAAAATATAAATAATACTTTATATTTTACTATTTTTGTCGGAACCGGGAGAACCGGGTTTCATACTTTTCAGACCCGGTTCTCAAGATCATCAAAAAACCCGGGTTTACCCGGGTTTTTCGGAACCGGGTAAACCCGGGTGCATGCCCTAAGCTTACCCCCCTACCACGCTACTTTTTGGCCAAGAAGTTTGCCGGGCGCTGTAACTATAGTCAATTAGTGTCTATAGTCAAGAACATTAATATAATATGTATAGAGGTGAAGAATATAAAATAATTGAACAATTGCATCTATGGGGGTTGTTATTCTCCAAAATAGACCACAATAATGAAACTATAAATTACCAAAATTATCTGAACGCATCCCGAAATTAAACAGTAACACCCATCATTATCAAACGAACACGGGAATTTCATTAGGAGTAGTGTAAATTGGTATATTTCCCACACGATCGTAAGTGTAAAGTGCACCTGTGTGCAGTGTTCTGTGACAGCAAAGTGGCATTGACAAGATGTGGTGTTTTATGTTCTACTAGCTGTCACGGCAAACGTTGTTCTGCCTGTTTCTTATCATATACTAGCTATCCGCTTTGTCTAAAACCTACTAAATTATATACTAAATCCTTCCTCGAGAATTACTTTATTAAAAAAACCCACATCCTTGACGTAGTTTTAAAGATTTAAGCATACATAGGGACAGAGAAAGCGGCTGTAGTGACTAGCTGCCCCGGCAAAATAGATGTTGTTTGATTCTCCTACCCGATAGGACAGGAAAATTTCCAGTCAATTTCAGAAAATTTCATGAGAAGCGGTCAAGCCATTTCGGAGGAACACCGATAGTTTTATATAATTTGTAACTACATTCTTGCAAATAAATATAATTTGAATTTGAATTTGAAGACCATAGGAGGATTACCATGATTTAAAAGCAGTATTATTGCCAGTGTGGAAAAATGATAGAGATAGGTCGTCTAGCGCTATCACTTTCTAACCCTGTAAATAATACTGCCTAAAGACGTCATGGTAACATCCTAGGTCGGACATGGGCATTGTGAATTATTATTTTTTCCCTACCAGTATAATATTAAGGATTCTACTCAATCAAAATATATGGGGTATGATAAGAATCGGTTCAAACAATTCCTGGCAAATTTAATTGATGGATGTTGGAATTCGTGAATTAATTTGATTACGAATCAGAGTTATTTTTAAAGCATCTGCTTCTTCATTTTAAAAGAGACTAATTTGATACTAGTCCGTTTTCTTATGGGAAAAGGTATACATTTTTGAGTAAAGCAATGAAATTTGGTTCGAATGTT
>CAJQZN010042063.1:82379-101679 GCA_907164685.1 Colias eurytheme | reverse complement strand
GCGCATAACTCGAGAACGGCTGAACCGATTTCGATAATTCTTTTTTTTATTATATTCCTTGGAGTACGAGGATGGTTCTTATGTAGAGAAAACGTAAATATGTACCACGGGCGAAGCCGGGATGGACCGCTAGTATAGAATATAATTAACACCCAGACACAGAGCAAACATCTATGTTCATCACACAAATATTTGCCCTGGGTGGGAATCGAACCCACGACCTCTGGCTTGGAAGGCAGGGCCACTACCAACCAAGCCAACCGGTCAGTCAATTAAAAACAATGAATAAATAAATGTTTGATTTTGTAGTTTTTAAATGGATGATGTGGATTGGTGACTTTTTTTATTGAAAGTCGTGTTAATTGATATTGTTTTAAGTTATGATTGGTGGAAATAAGAGCCGCCATCTTCTTTCTGGATTACATTACATAAATATAAATTTATATGATTGAATGCGATAAAAACCAAAAATATCAAATTCTACATTATATAATTCACCTGCCAACAAACTATCGAAATCGATTCAGGAATTTTGTATTAATAATTTTTATGTATAAAACTATGGCTATAGATACTACACGTATTTTCAATCGTACCCAATTCAGTTTAGTTGTTTTTCCCATATAAATATGTATATCCAAAATTTATTAAATAAAATAGAATAGAAAATAATTTGATAAGATGGCCATGACCCATATTTTGTTTTGTTGCTTGAAATTCTATTCGTACTTAGAAACCTAAGTTACTTTAGTTAAGTTTAGTCAAAATTAGAACCACTTTTAGCTTCTTGAAGAAGTGCTTTTGAATAGTCATATAATTTAATTAAAAATTCATTTTAGAAATGATATAAAATTTCTGTGTGATTTAACAAATACAACGCATTAAAAGGTTTTAACATAATATAAAAAAAAAACTTATTAACATAAAAGTGATGACCTCCAAAAGTCCCATCTCCTGGACTACGACAACAAAACATCGCCTTTTATTCAGCTCAAGTATATGGGATCAAATATTTAAGTAGAATCACAGGTCGAAAGCTTACAGTCCCTCGGGGCAGGCCTTAATATCGGATACCTTTGGAATGACGACTAGGTCTATAAGTATAGGCCAAGAGCCGGCTGGGTAATCGTTTAATTAACACATTTTTATCTGTTAGTTTTATAATAATGCGAATAAGTTTGTGAATTATTTTCTGAGCGTTTGTATAAAAATATACATAGGTATAAAACACATAAAATATATACGTTCTCACATAGCTACAACTATTTCTTGGCCTAGATATCATCACCATAGAGTATTATGACGTGAATTGTGAGTGTTGTGTATTATTATTATATTAATAAATGGTAAAATTTTTGATACTAAAGCTTTCATTATAACATTAATCGACCATGTTACAAGTGTACAAAACATTTAAAACAATTCTGTTACTATGCGTGTTTACAGTCGTTAAGAGAAAACGCCGTCAGCTCCCTGCCTATCGCTAGACGATGATGCGTTCCCATTTATACGAATATAAAGAAAGGATCCCCGAGTACGGAATTGGGTAGTAAAACGCACGGGCATGAAAATTTGATGCTACAGGTAATGCTATCTATTAAACGGGAGTGTTGTTTACTTTAAACGGGTGTGTTGTTATACTGTAAACGAATGTGTTGTAATGTTTACAACACTTTTTAGTGTGCGTTCGCAGATGATTTACGTATGCTTTTTATTGTTTTATTTTATAGGGTTTGTATGTACATAGAGTTTTGGTGGGAGATTTTTCTTTTTATCTGTAATAGTATACTGTATATATTATTTGATTGTGTGTGTTCCTATACTGTAATCTTATATATAAAAATGAATCGCAAAATGTGTTGGTAAGCGCATAACTCGAGAACGGCTGAACCGATTTCGGTAATTCTTTTTTTATTATATTCCTTGAAGTACGAGGATGGTTTTTATGTAGAGAAAACGTAAATATGTACCACGGGCGAAGCCGGGGCGGACCGCTAGTAAACTATATATTTTAATATCCTACTAGCTGCTTGCCTGTGTTGATTTGGGATATAAATATTTTATTATTTACATATTTTTTTCTGAATCGATTAATTTTCAAAATTAATTAAGTGGGTAGTTTATAAGCTTTTTCATTTCAGGTTAATTTAATCTACCTCACAACTATCCAGATTCGTATCTATTCCATAGCATTTCAAATAAACAATCTATTTTTTTAGGGCCGATTTTTCAATGCTTGGATAAAACTTATCCGTCCAATAAAGTATTACACGATAATATTAAAATGTCACGTAAACTGTCAAATACGGACAATTAGAATACGTTTTTAAAATGGTAGTTTTATACATTATTCGACGAATAAGTTTTAACCAATGATTGAAAAATCAGCCCTTAATCATAATAAAATACAACGTATGTGTACTGCGAACAATATGCATACATAGGGACATAGGGACAGAGAAAGCGACTCTGTTTTATACTATGTAGTGTTACTACGCTACACATTACTGTTATTCAAAACAAACAAAGCCGGATTACATACATAGTATTATATTAACAAAACCTCTAAAAAACTTATAAATCACGGAACTCCAAATCAGCATTCCATTCACACTAGAATAATATTTCTTTAAAAAAATTCTAAGAGTTGCCGCTATCTGCGACTAAGTAAATCATATATCTTTGTGGCCGACATCAAAGGAATGCATTATACTAGCATCGCACCCGGCTGCACTTGGCTGGATTTATTACGTATCATTTGTTATGCGGTTCAATGGGTTTTTAGTTTATACCAGCAGGGAATTTTGGAGTTTAGGCGCTAGGTTGGACAAGTGCATTGGCAAATGTTGAACGAATAATTTCATAAAGTGCTTTAATATATTTTTTGCATATACATATTATGATATTCAACATACATAAGGCAGTTAGTTATCATAACTATACTTAATATTATAATATTATTATAATATTATAAAGCTGAAGAGTTTGTTTGTTTGAACGCGCTAATTTCAGGAACTAAGGGTCTGATTTGAAAAATTCTTTCGCTGTTAGATAGCCCATTTATCGAGGAAGGCTTAGGCTATATATCATCACGCAAAGACCAACAGGAGTGGAGCATTGCGGGTAAAACCGCGGGGCACAGCTAGTGGATTATATTATAGAAACCTACTGAGGTCGTCGTTTCGTCGTATTCGTTTCGTTTAGTATTATATAATGATTCAAGAAGGCTTCTGAAAAAATTTTCATCGTATTGGTTTGAGTTTTTCATCCATCAAATTTTTTAAGATTTATTTTTGTTATTTTTTTTAAACAATGTACTTTAATAAGAGTCTAGAATATTCCATATTCAATAAAGCGTTTATTCAATAAAGGCTAAACCGTGATTAAAATGGACTATAGGGATTGCGTAGCTCGTATTGTGCAAACATATTATTTTGTTGGGACCCTCAAAAATTAAGGCCTGGCCCGAGTTAATCAATGTTTTATGTACGAAAATACGGGGCGCTGTTTACTCTACCCTGGTGTGTGGGTTATGGTGTAAGCAGTAGCGGGGTCATTAGCGGTTGGATGAGCGATTTTTGGGAAATGCACTGACATAGATTAATAGCGATTAAAATATACTGCGATTATTAGGAATTATATAATAATTTAAAAACCTGTAAAAATGTAAGTCTTACTTATCTTATGGATTGGTGATTGATTACTTATTGAAATAACGCCAAATATACATTACATTGGCTATCCAATGAGCAATAAATAAGTTTTTTAGAACTACAATAGAGACGACGACGAAACAATATATGTATGTATATGATTCTTTAACTCCATAACAACATATTTTATATGCAGTGTAGTAACAATGGTCGAAAATCAGGAAATTGAATCAATTTTATTATTTGTTTTAAATTTTAATGATATGTTCCTGTTAGGACCGATTTTTCAATGCTTGAATAAAATTTATCCGTCCAATAAAGTACTACACGATAATATTAAAATGTCACGTAAACTGTCAAATACGGGCAATTAGAATACTTTTTGAAAATGGTAGTTTTATATATTATTCGACGAATAAGTTTTATCCAAGCATTGAAAAATCGGCCCTAAGTCTATTTAACATTTATTTTTACACACTATTTGTGATATCATCTGATGGCTACGCTAACCAGTTACCAGACCATACGTTGTAAAACCTAGTATTACTTCTCTCGCTAAAATCTCATAACTTGCACCACACCAGTGTCAAACGATGCATTACTTTAATCTCGCCAAAGCTGATATGAGATATTCCGTCCTTTTCACTTACCGGCTGTCTAATGACTGTCGTAATTAACTGTTTATAATTAATGCTTTCGAGGATTTGCTTGTATGGATGCTTCGATATCGCTCGTAAAAATGAAAAAGAGGTAACAATTATTATGATAAGTACGCAAGTGATTTGTTTTTGCTGTTATTTTTTTAAACGTGTACAGGGGTTGAAATATTATTCAATAATATTTATGGATTTGGTAATGCATTTCTTAATAATTTTATTCCTATAAGACTTTCTAATCTTATTAGAACGAAAGAAAGAGACATTTATTTTTTTACTGTACAATAGGGGAGCGCTTGGCCACAATCTCGCCTGATGGTAAGCTGAGATGTGGCCTAAGATGGAGTGCGCTTCCCTAGAATGTACCTGTTCACATTTATTTATTATAAGGTGTCCTGCAGGTGGTGGTCGTCAGTCGTGGTGGTCATGCTAAATGGAACTTATAGTTTTTCATACGTAGTTGCGTAAAAAATAAAATAAATTCCTCGACGTATCTTGTTTTATAAGTCGTATTTTCTAAAAACTCTATGTGTATACCACTTGCGGGACAACCTGAAAATAAGAATATTTCGTGAATTTCAATTGTAAATTTGGTTTTATTTGACTCAAAAAGCTACATAAAACTCCGCAATTTATTACAGACCAAAAATAACTATTTACGAATTAAATTCCCGAATTTACTTGCACATAGTCTAGTCCTATTACAGTGTTTTAGGTCTCAAATACGGCTAGAATTCTTGGCGTCTACCCAAACGCTTATAAGTTCGCACAGACAGACAGACAAACGTGACGGGACTGTTAAAGCGGTAATAGCAATTATTTGTCAGTTAAAGGGAAGTTACTATTTTTATGTAGTTATATGTAAGTAGTAGTTTTTTTTTACTTTAAAGGAGTTTTGTTGCTTATATTTATAGGTATAAGTATAAGTACACAATGCATGTATTTTGGTGTAATATCTATACTAATATTATAAAGCCGAAGAGTTTGTTTGTTTGTATGAACGCGCTAATCTCAGGAAATACTGGTCCGATTTAAAAAAAATATTTCGGTGTTAGATAGCCCATTCGAAATAGTATGTACTATGTAGGCTATATATCATCACGCTAAGACCAACAGGAGCGGAGGCACTGTGGGTAAAACCGCGGGGCACAGCTAGTATAATCTACATATAAACCTTCTAGATATTTCCCTGATTTTCAATACTTGATCTACTTTAAGGGATTTAAAATGTTTAGTTTAAATATAGAAATAAACCAAACATCGCTATTACGATCTGCAATTAATTATATTAACAATAAACATAAGATAATATAAAATAAATTGACTCGTAAATTAATTACTAACCAATTATAATATCGTTAACTAGACAATTTATTGCGAAAAATATTTATTGGGTAAAGCCGTGTTCATAATGATCGTGTTCCTGGTACAATTAAAATTTTATTTTACAGCCTAGCTTCCACCCACGACTTTGTACGTGCATCCCCGTTTTTCCCCGTTCCCGCAAGAATGTAAGGAAATCCTTTCTTAGCGGATGCCTACGTCCTAACTAGGGAATGCAATCCCGACTCGAAATTGCAAATTCGGGATCCCGCGGGATTAGAAATATCAATCCCGCGGGATCCCGGAATTTTCGGGATCCCGTCTAATTTAAAAAAAATGTTGAGTTCAGATGACTGAAAAAGCTAATAACTGCTTGCTTGTGATTTGTAAGGTTAACTAAAATAATATATTACTCGAAAGAAAATATAAACCTTTATTCTTTAATCTTACCAACTAAATAATAATCAGGTTGTAAGGAAATTAACAAAGGTAAATTAGGTAATCAAAACAATAAGCTTCATCACATCAGCCTATTCCCGTCCACTGCTGGACGTAGGCCTCTCCCAGATCGCGCCAGTTTTCTCTTTCTTCGGCATACCGCATCCACCCAATGCCGGCCACCTTCTTCAAGTCGTCAGTCCATCGCGCCGCAGGGCGTCCTACACTACGCTTGCCTGTGCGTGGTCTCCATTCGAGCACATGCCGACTCCATCGACCGTCTGTTCTCCTACAGACATGGCCAGCCCACCGCCACTTCAACGTGCTTATTTTGCGAGCTATGTCGGTTACTTTGGTTCTTTGTCGGATAACCTCGTTACGAATTTTATCGGACAAAGAAACTCCTAACATAGCTCGCTCCATAGCTCGCTGCGCAACGTTGAACTTATGGATGAGTCCGCATGTGAGAGTCCACGTTTCGGCTCCGTACGTCATTACAGGTAGGATGCACTGGTTAAATGCTCGCGTTTTTAAACTCTGAGGGATTGACGACTTAAATATGTAGCTAAGCTTGCCGAATGCTGCCCAACCCAGACGAATTCTTCTGTTGGCTTCCACCTCGAAGTTGTGTTTGCCTAGCTGGATGTTTTGGCCAAGGTATATATAGTTTTGCACAACCTCAAGCGTGGATTCATTAATGATCACGGATTTTGGGACTACGTGTGCGTTGAACATTACCTTCGTCTTGTCCAAATTCATCTTGAGGCCTACCCGTTGTGAAGATTCGTTTAGATTGTTCAGCATATCGTCAAGCTGTTGCACGGATTCCGCTATTATAACTATATCATCTGCAAAGCGCAGGTGCGAGATGTATCGACCGTTGATGTTGATTCCGCGTTCTTTCCAATCGAGTGTCTTGAAGATGTCCTCCAACGCATTTGAAAAAAGCTTTGGCGATATAACATCACCTTGCCTCACTCCACGTTGCAACTGGATTGATCTTGTACTCTGCCCTTGTACTTGAACGGTCATCGAAGCGGTTTCGTAGATACACCTCAGCACATCGATATAGCGGTAATCAATTTGGGCTCGCTGCAAAGAGTCCAACACTGCCCAAGTTTCGATGGTATCAAAGGCTTTTTCGTAGTCAACATATGCCAGACAGAGAGGTCGATTATATTCTTCCGTTTTTTGAATGATTTGTCTAAGTGTGTGTATGTGATCTACGGTACTGAAACCTTGTCGGAATCCTGCTTGCATCCTGCTTGCAATCAAAACAATAAGCTTATTTCAAGGGAATTAGGAAAAAGAGTGATTCTGAAAATGACTCCTTAAAAAACAAAGGGTATTAATAGTTTCATCTGCTAAACGGCATCTAATGTCCGTTGCAATGTACCCCGCTGCTGAGAATGCCCTCTCCGACTTAACGCTGGTTGGCAACAGCGTGGCGATTCGCCACTGGCGAAGCAATTATACAGGGTGTAATCGTTAAGTGTGCACAGGCGATTATTCCGGGACTATTGCAGATATCAAAAAACTTTAAACTGATATCGAAAGCCCTTTACCTAACGATTAAAATGACATTATTAACTTTTTATAAATAAAACGAGAAATATCCAAATATGTCACTTGAAACGCTCCCATATATTTAGTATGAAATATGACTATTTCATACATGTAATATGAAAGGTTTTGCTTTTTTATTTGATTTTGTGCTTTAATTACTTCGCTAATTTTAATGAAAGTTCATTCAGAAACTGTAAATAGAGCTTGATGTGGAATACCTACAATGGTATTCCATATCGAGGATGCTATTTCGAACATTTGCTTTGAATACAACATGTATGGGAAATCAAATGTATGGGGGCGTTTCATGTAACATTTTTGGATATTTCTCGTTTTACTTTAAAAAAAGTTCTTATTGTCATTTTACTCATTGTACTTTCAATATCAGTTTAAAGTTTATTGATATCTATAATAGTTACGGAATAATCGCCTGTGCACACTTAACGATTACACCCTGTATGCAAACTGCACAAATCGCCCCCTTGTTCCTCCACACTCAAACAAATCCATTTCTTTTTTAATGGTATATTCTAATTTGTCTAAGCTCGTGGACGTAGATATACGTGCAAAAGGACTTTTAGAAGCCGCTTGCGCCCCGAGTGGTTGTGTGTTGCGTCGCTGACCACTGCCGCCCAATCCCGTCAATCTCGAACGGGATCTCGTCATATGATGCGTCGGGATTGATCCCGAAAAATTACACGAGATCTCGCGAGATCGGGATCCCGCGGGATCGGGATTGCATTCCCTAGTCCTAACATCTACCTGCATGCCAAATTTCAGCCCGATACGTCCAGTTGTTTGGGCTGTGCGTTGATAGATGACTATATCAGACCTTTGAGTTTTATATATGTATATAGATCACAATATAGATTAAGAAAGTGATAGGACTATAATTATTATCCTAAATTAGTAATGACCAAAGTTAGTTACATAAAATTATTATGACGATTCAAAAGTGCTTTTATAAGAAGTCTAATTGAATAAATAAATGTTTGAGTTTGAGTTTTAGTCTAATTTGACCACTAGATATCTAGTGGTCAAATTTTTATAGACTACTATAATATCTAAGAAATTCTTTCTTCTTGTAATTTTCAGTGCTTTAATCTTTTGACACCCAGTTTCAATCTCTTATACATATATTGTGGCCACCCAGATCTCTCGATTTAACCCCCGCTGACTTTTTTTTATGGGGTTGTCTCAAAGCAAGAGTTTTTGATACCCCTCTTACAAATTTGGAGCAGTTGAAGACTAAAATAACGACAGAAGTGAGAGCCATTTCAGCGGACATCCTTCGGCGCGTCTCGGCAAATTTGCGTGTCCGATTTGAAGAGTGCATTCACCATGATGGAAGACATCTTGACGGTGTAATATTCTGTACATAAAATCCGCACTAATACACTTTAATTAACTACAGTAAAAATATGATGAATACAATTTGTTTTTTTTATACAAATTTTCAAAGTTTAAAATCGGCGCTGAGACACCCTGTATTATAATTTAAAGCCTTTTCATTATTGTATAAAATTTTTATATGCTCTATATAATATATTTTAATTTTAACTGATAGGTACATAAACTTAACATAATGAGTAAATACCTATGGTAAATACATATATCCAGAAGTTCTAAAACTAGCTATAATTTTGAAATTAATTATTCAGAATTACTTATTTTGATGCTTTCGTGAACGCGGCTTTACTTTATAATAGTATTATGGATTTATGTCTGTGTAATATCTACACGAGTGTACATCTTTAGGGTTTAAGTTAAAAGATTATTACGTTTAATACGAGTCGATACAAGCATCAATAAAGAGTATTTAAACTATACGTAAGTACATATATAAAACTTAAAGGTGACTGATATAGTGATCTATCAACGCACAGCCCAAACCACTGGACGTATCGGGCTGAAATTTGGCATGCAGGTAGATGTCATAACGTAGGCGTCCACTAAGAAAGGATTTTAGAAAATTCATCCCCCAAGGGGATCAAATGGGGGATGAAAGTTTGTACCATGAAAATTTATCTTTTCCACGCAGGCGCAGCTGCGGGCAACAGCTAGTTATTACTATAAAATTTCCGCCTGCAGCTTCGCCCGCGTTTTAAAAGTAGAACCCGTATAGGTCCCTTCCTGTAGGATTTCCGGGATAAAAATGTCTGTAACCTATATCTTATTCTGGGTCATCCGCTACCTATTTACCAAATTTCATTATAATCGGTTCAGTAATAGAGAGATAGAGCAAGAATAACAAACATCCATCAATCCATTCTCACATACATGCATTTATAATATTGGTAGGATAAAATATGATAAATCGACGGTGTACCGCAGGCGAAGCCAGGGTGCACAGATGGTCTATAATAATATTATATGTACAACTGAAGAGTATTTATGCATGAACGCGCTTATCTCCGATTTAAAAAAAATCCCTGTTAGATAGTCCTTTTATCGAGGAAGGCTATACAATATACATATGTCATCACGCTAAGACCAATAGGAACGCAGCAATGCAGTTAAAACCGCGGTGTATAATTTTATGTGAGACTAGCTCACATAAAATTATAAAGAGAAAAGGTTTGTAATTATGTATGTATGTATGTATGGTTTTCACGCATAAAATACTGGACCGATTTCAATGAAATTTAGCACACATATAGAGGGTCACCTGGATTAACACATAGGCTAGGTTTTATCCCGGAAATCCCACAGAATTTTCTTAGAAAACGCGGGCGAAGCCGTGGGCGGAAAGCTAGTCTCAAATAAAATAAAACCTGATTGAATTGTCTTCTTATGTTTTTGAATTAATCGGCTTTAAAGTTGAGCTTAAATGGATAGCGATCAATTACGAAGAAGTTCAATTCTGTCCAAAACTTTAACTGATAGTTACGTATGTGAACTGAAACTTTGGTTTAAACTTCAACTAGGTGAAGTTAGGCTACGTTTGAAGCATATAGGCATTATTCTTTAAAGAATTATCTCGAAAATGAACATTTTAAGCAGTTTTATTAAATAAAGTTTCCTGATTCAATCTAATAAGTCTCTAATAGTGACAGAAATTTCAAAATGGATTAAGTGGTTTATTAGTTATGTTTAGGTTAAACTTTCTACAATTATCAAGGATCGGTGATAATGCAATCCTACTAATATTATAAATGCGAAAGTTTGTGAGGATGTGTGTGTGTGTGTGTTTGTTACTCTTTCACGCAAATACTACTGAACCGATTACAAAGAAATTTAGTACACATATAGAGGGTAATCTGGATTAACACATAGGATAGGTTTTATCCCGGAAATCCCACGGGAACGGGAACTATATAGGGTTTTTCTTTGAAAACGCGGACGAAGCCGGGGGCGGAAAACTAGTAATTACATGATTTTAAGCGTGTTTTTTTAGTTTTTTACAATTATATTATTATCGAGATTAAACATTACATGCATGGTTTTTTTTAATGCAGACGTAGTACAAAAATACATCTATTAATACAGAAATCGCTACCCCTTATGCCTCAAACCTGACCCTACCAGGGCATCCAAACATAATAACCAATGCAACTCGATCGCGAAGCAAATTATAATAATTGTTGCACATTTTAATAATTTATTGACGAATATCAATTCGGGGACGTATTGCTATGGCCGAATTAATAACGTTTATATTAATTTTTCAATTTATTGCCATTGTAGAAATGTATGTTTCATTATATAAATAATTTGGTGGGTTTGATGTTAAATTAGTTATTATTAGTGCGAGGTGTGTGGGTACCGAGCTGCTCTGTGCAGTGGCGCTCGCGGAGAGCCTATACTCCGTGCAGCTTTCGTGCTAAAACTGAAGAGGACCTAATTAATGTTAAAATTGTATCGCTTGTCTCTAATTGTACCTTATTTTTAAGTCAAACTTTGTAATAATTGTTATCTTTGTGCGTGTTGGTATGTTTTGTACTGTAAGTTAAAGATAAATAAATAAATAAATGAGCGAGGACGTGTAGCGAAGAATGTGTTTGTACTTTGTATATAACCAAGGGGAATAATAAAACGAGTGACTGAAAATAAAGTGAGCGACTGATTATGAGATACTGATTCAATAACTTGAGCGGTATGAATTTGAGTAATCGACAAATAAACTAAACAAGCAACGAATATTATTTGATAATAAAATACAGATTGAGTGTACTAAAGGAGGATTGTGATTAATCCATTTGATATATTAGAATTCTAACTGTGTGATTACATTACTATATGAGCGACTAAATTACTACTTGAGCGAATAGATTAACTAAGTGAGCGACTAAATTACGCTCATCTAGAGCGAGTAGCGACTAAAAACACTAGAATAAATTGTTCAAATAGTTATTTGATAACACTTACAAAAACAAATTGAACTGATAGTAGGTACCTACTCTGTCCATTATAGTATTTTTCAAAGTGATTTTTCTATTCGAAATACCTCGATTAAGATAAAATGCCACTCAGTATAAATAAATCATATGCCAAATAATGAATTCAAACAATTAATATTAGGTCGCTCAAATATTATGAAGCTGCTCATTTTGTATTTTATGTAACGCAAATTAATGTTTGTTAGTTGCTGATCTATTAATTTTCCATCGCTCGCAGTCAGTCGCTCACTTAGTAATTCTGTTACCCCAACTTATTATTTTTGATAACTAAAACTTTAATTTACAGTCACTCGTTTAAATACTACCCAATAACCAATAGCATCGCTTCAAAATTTAAACTAAATGAAGCGATATGATTGGTTATTTACAAACACATTACTACACGTCCTCGCTCATTTATTTATTTATTCTTTAACTTATAGTACAAAACATACCAACACGTACAAAGATAACAATTATTACAAAGTTTGACTTAAAAATAAGGTACAATTAGAGACAAACAATACAATCTCCCAAACCTAAACCCAAACTCGTGATGCGACGCAATTTTGCTGGGATAGACATCGAAA
The DNA here is from genome assembly GCA_907164685.1 of Colias eurytheme. Taxonomy (NCBI): domain Eukaryota; kingdom Metazoa; phylum Arthropoda; class Insecta; order Lepidoptera; family Pieridae; genus Colias; species Colias eurytheme. The sequence continues at coordinate 89,074 of CAJQZN010042063.1, read as the reverse complement.
GTCTTCACCGTGATGCCGGTAAGATTGACTGGTCTGTTATATTGTCTGCCGATACCATTGACTCCAAAGTTGATGTGTTTACTTCACTTCTGACTCAGCTATACGACCAACACGCACCCCTCAGACCGGTCAAACTTAAGCATTTACCTGCTCCCTGGCTCACGGATGACCTCAAGTCACTGTTAAATTTAAAAGCGAAAGCTAAAGCCAAACTTAAGTCGAATAACAGTGATTTGAACAGGGAAAAGTATGTCAGGATTCGGAATCGTTGCAATACATGTTGTAGAGACGCACAACGACGCCACATTCACTCATCTGTCGAGAACGGCGACTCCAGTAAAATCTGGAAATTCTTAAAATCCATAGGAATTGGTAATAAAAGTAGTAACTTTCTTCCTGATATCTTAAATATAGAACTTTTAAATCAACATTTCTCCGATTCTCCACCCACTTTAGATAATAATACAAAATTAAACACACTTCATAATCTTTCTTCTTTATCAATTCCTGATTTTCCACCGTTTCATCTCAGCCAATTCGCTGATGGAGATGTTAAGAAGAGCGTATTGTCAGTGTCGTCTAATGCAGTCGGTAGTGATGGCATCAGTCGTAACATGATCATCCCTATCCTTGACCTTATTATTCCAATCTTATCTCATATTTTAAACTGCTCCATTTCCTCGGGTTCTTTTCCCTCCGCCTGGAAAAGTGCTCAGGTTATTCCTTTACCAAAAAAGCCCAAACCCTCTTCCTACAGTGATTTCCGACCAATTTCTATTTTACCTTTCCTCTCCAAAGTCCTTGAAAAACTAGTCCATCAACAACTCAGTAGTTTCCTTAATAGACATAATTTATTGAATCCTTTCCAATCCGGTTTCCGTCCTGGTCATGGGACGACTACTGCGCTCACCAAAATCACTGATGATATTAGACTCGGCATGGACAGCAAGCAACTCACAGTGCTCACGTTACTTGATTTCAGCAACGCCTTTAGCTCTGTAGACTTCGACTTACTGCTGGGTTTGCTACGCTCGCTTAACCTATCTCCATCTGCGTGTGATTGGTTTCATAGTTATTTACATGGACGCCGGCAGCGAATTTTGCTTGATGATATTTTCTCGTCTTGGCGCAATATCAATGCCGGCGTGCCACAAGGTTGCGTCTTGTCACCCCTCCTTTTTGCAATTTTTATTAATACTTTAACTCAATCTTTAACTTCTCTCTACCACATGTATGCTGACGATGTCCAAATCTACACCCAAGCGACTCTGGAAGACTTGCCCAATGCAATCAGCAAGGTTAACAATGATTTGTCTACCATTGTAAACTGGAGCAGGAATTTTGGACTATTATTTAATCCATCTAAAACACAGACAATTATCATTGGGAGTGCATCATACGTGTCAAGGATTGATTGGGCAACTCTTCCGGATGTTTTGTTGGATGGCATACAGATCGGTTACAGTACCCACGTTAAAAACTTGGGTATTTTAATGGATCAGACCCTGTCGTGGGATGTTCATCTGAAGGAGGTTAGTAGGAGGGTGTTTGCTTCCGCTAGCTCACTTCGGCGCCTGCGCAACTTTCTGCCTATCCCAACAAAAATAATGCTAGCTCATTCCCTTCTCCTTTCCCACCTTGATTATGCTGATTCCTCCTACCTTGATCTTTCCGAAGTCCAGTTGAGTCGACTTGAACGCCTTCAGAATTTTTGCATTCGCTTTATCTTTGGCTTGCGTAAGTTTGACCACGTGTCAGACTATCGCAAAAAACTCAACTGGCTTCCCATCCGCTTCCGCCGTAACTCCCACATCCTTCATCTTCTTTTCTCTGTCCTGTTTGATCCTAAAGCTCCTCACTATCTCAAAGATAAATTTGATTTCTTTACCTCTCCTTTCCCTCGTCCTTCCAAAACTTTACTTTTGCGTGTCCCTGTCACGAACACCAAATTTTATGGTCATTCCTTTGCTGTTCGTGCTGCCAAACTGTGGAATGAACTTCCACTAGAAGTACGTCAAGCGCAATCCTTAAGGAGTTTTAAACACCTTCTTAAATCACACTATCTTTCTCTTGCTTAGCTTCTTCCTCTATTTCCTTACTGTTATCTTATTTTCTTCTTTGTTATATATATACTACTATATACTTGTTCTATATGTTATATTTATTTAATACATAGTTATAATTATATTTTCTCTTATTATATACTTCTATGTATTTGTTGTATGTGATATATATTATATACATTGAATATTTATAATTATTCTTTCTTTCTCCCTAACGCCTTATTTTTTTGCTCACCCACCTCCTTTTAACGTCTCTCCTTACATATTACTTACGGTGGCCTGGAAGAGATCGCTACCTAGCGATAAGGCCACCGTTTGTACACTTTGTTTTCCTCTTACCTGTACTTTATGTGTCTCTACTTCCTTTGTGTGTGCAATAAATAATTAAATAAATAAATTAATTAAATAAAATCTTAACATTAATTAGGTCCACTTCAGATTTAGTACGAAAGCTGCACGGAGCAGCTCGGTGCCCACACACCACAGGCCCCAAAGAATACTTATACTCTAAAAAAGAGACAGGCCCCCAGTGCTACAGGATTGTCAATTTTGTTATTTAACAGCAGATAATATAAAACAGTATTAGTGGCATAAGGTATTTAACATAATGAAGAAAGAAATAGAGTATTTAATATGCTGTGTAATGATTAAAAGTAATTTAATTATTTTTGTCTGTTTCAGGTTAAATTAGACGTTCGTGCCGTGACAGAAGGACAAGGAAGAAAGGACAGAATAAATATATCTGCATTACAAATAACTCCAAGTTCAATAATATTTAATCGATTGTGTAGCATTTTATTTCGTAAATTTTTTAAATCGTCAAATAAAAAAAAAAATAATACAAATTCTTTTAACTAGAAAAATCTATACAGTATTTAAGATGTTATATATAGTAAGTACCAATATGTAACGGTCCGATCTCCAGTCTTAGTCTAAATTGCAATAATTAGCATAATTTATTCTCAAAAGATAAACCAGTCGTCACATTTAAATTCAAGCAATCTGATGTAAGTAATGGAGATAAATTCACAGTTTTTTCGTTGGAATTTTTCTTAATTACAAAGCTAATCCATCACAGGAGCGTGCACAGATGAACCGCGTCCGCCATTTTGATTTTTGTTCTATAACTTGTAATGGCGGGAATTCGAATTTATTGTTTTTTTTTTAATGCATGTTTTGTTGACCAACTTCAAATAGAAGGAGGAAGGACTCGATACATTTATTGTATACGTAACCGTGGTATAAAGTTGTTACATTTGTTCTTACAGTACAGCATGTTTAGCTGTCTATTGAAGAACAGCTTTACTCAATGATATTATTATTAAATTAGTACTTAAACAGTTATGGATAGGTTATTAGCACTAGGGCCACAGTATTACAATATTATTTCAGTGGCACGTCGAAATATAGCTCATTAGCTACATTTTACATCGGTACTCCTTTTCATTCACGATAGTTGAATCATGCTATCTCACTTTGACGTCTAATCGTGTGTGCGTTAGTGTACCGTGTTTGAAGATCGAATGTTGTGTTGGTAACCTGTCTACACCTTTTTAATTATAAATTATAATATCCTTGGATTTATCTCAGAACTTGGGACTGGGAGAACCTATTTTTTTTTTGATAGCTGGTGCCTTCTGCGTTCTATTTTAATTTGGTGGCGGTTTCGTCTATTGTTAAAAATATCTAAATAAATTAAATAATTGTTATTTGACGTATTGTTTTAATCATGTTCTGTTTGTGACTTCAGTTCGTTTTCCTGTTAGTTATTAAATGAAATAAGTTTCTTTTCATTATTGAGGATAAATATAACGTATAAATGGAAGATTATTTGTTTCTCTTTATACTTTTTGAGCGTGATTTGTATTAAAATTAATGTTTCGTTGGAATGATGATTTTCTTAGAAACATCTTTTTTCCAGGAGCCATTATTCGTAACTTAACTTTACCTATAGAGTAGCGTGATAAGCCTAGGAACTAATTATTTATCCAGGATAGTATATATCTTTGTCCTAAATTTCTTTCAGATCCGAGCTGTTTCGCATTATACAGTTATCTACTATATAAAAATAAGTCGGGTTTCCTTCCTGACTCCAGAACGCACGAACCGATTTCCACGGTTTTGCATTCGTTGGAAAGGTCTCGGGCTCCGTGAGGTTTATATAGCAAAGAAAAGGTGTCTCTGGTGGCGAAACGGAGTTCGCCCGGTTTGCTAGTCATTAATAAAAATACTATATATAATCATATTATATTCGTACGAATTTTCGCTTTAATAATATCAATAAGTTGAGTCAAATATTATAGACGTGAAATATTGTGATATTTCTACATTAAAATGCGTATACTTTGAAATCAACACAATATAACACTCACTATATTCTTTGAAATCATCACAGTATAATATACCCAATATCAAAAAAAAAAAATCCATTCGAAAAAATCAAAAAGCCTACATTTTTTACAAACATAAAACTAGTTGAACACACGGTCACTATATTATTTACTAAATATATAGCCAGGTCATCTAAAGCCATGGCCGTAAGAGGTGCCGTCGAAATTACGCCTCGTAAAAACGTAATGATCCCGCATGTCAAATATATTGTGCGTTTTCATTGTGTCACGTCATTTGTGTATATATATTAAAATTGTCATGTCTTGAGTTTATTTTATTGTTTGATATCCTATGTGATTTATTTCAGATTTACTAAATCAAAAAAGATAACACCTCCCTGTAACATAGTTAAAGTAAATAGTGAAAAAATATTATGAACCGCAGACGTCACGTGTTCTTAGACGAATAAAAGGGCACACACACTGAATATAGACATTTAATAAATAATAATGTTATACATAATATGTAAATCCATTCATTAAACACTTATAACTTCTTATTTTTTCTTGACGTCCATTACTTTTAACTCCGAGACAGAATAACTCACAAATCTCTGAAATCATACTGACATAATAAATATATCGGCCTAGAACCTATTTGTTATATTATCTACTAATATTCTGCTACCTTATGCACTTAATTTATTATAGTAAGCAAGTTTAAGGATTTGATTAATAAACGATTTCTTACACAAGACGACTTTTTTATTATATAAGCGACCGCAATGACGTGCCGTACAATCCAATGGACACATTAAGCTTGTAAGCACGTATACTGAAATAAAAAGGAGCTTCGCACGTTCGCGTAGCTTTACTTTCCACGTTATGGTGTCGCATACTTATATGCATTTATAATTTGATAGAATACATAATATATTATCTGCGCTCTGCATCACATTATGCTTGTATAAGGGAATCTTTGTTGTTCATATCAAAATCTAAGGTGAAGAGTTGGTTTGTTTGCATGCGATTATCTAAGGAACTACTGCATATTTGTATTTGAGTAGCGAATAAAAACACTGTTTTTGTGTTGTATGTATTGTCTTATAAGCAAGTTAATAACTAAGTATTGTTTATATAGTCTTGATAATACAGGTATATTATTTATTTCCTTGACCATTGGTTCGAGAACATCTATTATTACTAATCTCTATTATAAACATTGTGGAACTGAGACTAAACTTTTGCATGACTGAAAACTAAACGATCATGCATCAGTCATCCTTACAGGCAGGCCGAGACTAATGTCAGAGAATAGAAGAACGCTAAGGAATAGAAACTGCTATCGCAAATTTTTGACATAAGCACAATGCACATAACCTCGATTTTTTTTTCTTTCCGAGTACCGGTATGACGGGTAATATTTTATTTTGAACCAATTTTGTCAGGATGAAAATTTTGTTCGTGGTCGTCGTCGTCGTTGGTAGGTTGAACAAATCCTTAGCAAAACATCATACGCTTATGACAATTAGTATTGATAGCGGATTCTATTCCTTTGCGTTTTGACGTTTGTCTCAGCGCTAGGATATAAAATAGAACGGTTGCTGCAACTCGTAGTAAGCATGTCATTCAATCATCGATCTTTCATGCATGACGTAACGCATGTCATGCTACAATAAAGTCTAGACACCACATAATGCCTCTCATGCTAAATAATTACCGTCTCGGCACTTAGACTTAAAATTAGCTACATCGTTACGTAAATTACCCGAAAATAGTAAAACCCCTTTGAATAGCTGAAAACCGTATAACGAATTCAAAAAGGTTTAATTCAAAAGAATGCTTTTCGCGCGGAATCTCCCGCCGTTTATGATAATAGAGTGGTCGAATACGGAATTTTAAATTTAAAACCGTTTTTAAACATTATTTTTACAAGATTTCTTGATTTGTAATTCGGATTCGCTTCGCTTCGCGACGCTTTTGTAACGCATTAACTGTAGTTGTGCTTGACATGGTTAATAGAAAATTTATATTATTGTTTAACTAGTTGGATTCCGTGTGTTTGTCCGAGTTAAATGTGTATTTCTTTATTTCTAATTTGCTTCTTGAAAAAGTCAGTTTTGTGCCAGATAAAAGTACCATCATATTGGATCTGCTTTGATGATTGCGTAACAATAGGACACACAATAATGCTAAAATAAATGAATCGAAACAAAAAACGACCATGTTTAAACCAATATTTTTTTATAAATAATAAAAATATATTCATTATAGGTATTTGGACGAAGGAAATGTATTTGCC
>CAJQZN010042063.1:0-72379 GCA_907164685.1 Colias eurytheme | reverse complement strand
TAAATTCACTTTTTCTCGTTTAGTTCAGCATATAATCTGAAAATTTTAACTATTTACTGGACAAGACGGCCGTTCACATACCATAGCGACTTTTTAGCTAAGTAATTTAGTATTTTTATTTTCATTTTGTGATTTTTTTTTATTTAGTAATAAAATGCTTACCTAAAACGTCGTTAAGCTACTATAACTACTTTTAAGCTATGACTTTCGTTTTAATTTAAATTTCAAAAACTTTATAATCAGCGTTTAAGGGCTTTTGGATGCTTTTGTATTATGATTCTATATAGTTGTACTAAATTTTAATCTTACTAATGTTAAAAATTTGCTGCTGTCTGAGGCTTTGCTCTCGGGAATTACATCCTCTAGGTCAACCAATGGAAAGGAAAAGGATCAAAAGCTTTTAGGTTTAAGTATTAAGGATTTAAACACTATCTAAATTAATGGTTTTAGCGTCTTATTGTGAGTAACAAGTATTTTAAACTCTTTTACTAAATGACTCTTTTAAGTTTTCGATAAAATTAACCTTTATTTCTCGTCATGTTCACGTTTATTTCATTACAGTGGCTCATTAAGGGGTTAAGATTGAGATAAATCTTCTCGCTTTTCTTTTTTGGAACCGTATATTCATTTAGAATTGCAATTTTAACGTTATTTTATAAATATTCTTCTGCGAAGCCATCATACGAGTCACGGATATGTGAGTACATATAGAACCACAAACAATATAAACATAAATCGTTTCCTGAAAAAAAAATTACGACTTGTGCACAAGGTTTTTGAAAAAATACACCCTGGTTTCAATAGGGCTTCAAGCTCTTACATGTGGGATGCTCTTAATAAATAATGTAGAACCGCTTATCAAATGATTAGAAGACTCTTTCATCCCCATTCAGAAAATATAATATACGTGGAAAATAGCAGGAGGTAGAAAACTTTTTATTTGCTACAATGTAAAAAATACAAATCTTAATAATCTAATACATATAAAGATAAGAAAAAATAGCAATAGTTGCAAAATGGACTCCCCGTCAGCGGGTCAAAGGTAGTGTACCTACTCCTAACAATTTTTGTATCACCATCTCTAGTACATTGCTTGACAGTCGATTACTAATTCCACCCAAGGGGTAAATTACATAATTAATAAATAGTTTTAAAAATTAAATAGTACAGACTGTCTTTCTTCTCTTTCTCGGTTACAGAGACAAATCAGAGTCTAAACAGAGAAGTACGATTGAAAGTTCGCACTGTCGTAACCATTACCTACCAAATTTTCGTAACTTTGACTTGTTATATTTTCCGTAATTTAGCTGCTAGATTGTTTAAAACTTAGTAAACCTGATCAGAAACAATACGTCTTGTAAAAGAAAATCAAAAACAATCGGTACTCTGCTTGGGAGCGACATTATTTCATCATCACTCTCATCCCCAAAACTGATGCATCACCAGAATCGGATAACTGCCTTTTAGCTAAAAAATGAGGGTTAGCTGCTTTGTAGCTAAGCAAAAAAGTGTTATTAGAATTTTTCCTAAATAAAATTACTTAACTAAAAAAGCGTTAAGGGCGAGTAACTGCAAATAAGGTAAGGATTTCCATTGAAATCGTTATATGAAAGCATATCATAAAGCAGTTATAGTCCTTTTGCGTCCCTATAGTCAAGTATAATCTGATAACGTACTTTTAGTCAAGTAAAAAGCTAAAAAATGATTATTAAATCTGGCGGTTAAGGTACTTTAAAGGAAATTTAGCGAAGTAGTGTTGGTTAGACGCTTTCAAGTTATGGAATCGCTGAAAATTGTGTTACTTAACGGCTTACAATATTTTCATATATTTATAACTATTAATGCTAGAGAAATGATTCTTTGACAGAAAGATAGAGAATTCTGAACTCTATCACCCTACATTTAAAACTGAAAATTGACCATTTGAGGGTTAACGGCTTTTTAGTTAAAGGACGGCAGTATTGGTAGAGTTTTTTCAGAAAACAAAGTGCGCACGCGCGGGCGGCCTCCCGCATCGTTCATTGGGCGCGGATTTTTTTTTATGCGGAATTATTTGATATCAAAAAAATTGGTTGTTTGTAAAGTAGGTTTACGATCGAGATGTTTACGTGATAACATAATGCAGTGGCAGCGCTCGAGATGAAACGGGAGATCGGTCCGTCTCTCTCTCTCGTTATACCTGCGATCACGCTCGTGAGGTTTTGGTGTGACACAAGTTTATGAACATGTCACCCGACTAAAACGATTTTAAAAACGTTATCACGTTAAAAATTAAAAAAATTCAAAATTATTTCTTTCTTTCCTTTACATAAACAAATTTGTGATTGGAACACTCCTAGTCCGTCAGTCCTCGGATCACAGACACAATAGAAAATCTATTGTGTCTCGGCCCGATCGGGCCGCTCGGTGGTCAATGGGCTAGTAAGCAAATAAAATGCTTGTGTCAGGAGGTTCCGCTCTTCCTTAACACTATTACAGAAACAGAAATAAAACAATATGAATGAATACAATGCAAAAACATAAAAGAAAAGACAGAATTTAATAAAAAAATATCGGTATCGGTTGATTTATTATCGGCGATACCGATATATCGGCTTGCCGATATATCGGCCGATATATCGGTATCGGTATCGGTATCGTTACATCCCTAGTTAGAACATAAAGCACACATTTCATTCAAAAATTATAATTATTATGTACATAGTTTAATTGATAAATTTTTTATTTGTTGATTGTTGTTATTATTTGTTATTATTGTTACATATAATATTTGTTGAAGTGAAATACATGTCCCGCAGCCGGAGGCCCCAAATGAAAACTCAGATGTACTTAAAAACTACATTTAATAGCTAAAATGAGACTTTTACACCCATGTCTGCACGATGCAGACCGGAGTTAAAGAATGAATTTATACAGTTTAATAATTATAAAGACGTAAGCTTGGATGCTAACTAAGGGAAATCGCATCCACATTCTATTCCCGTGCGAACGGCGTATTCAGCAGTTTTGTATGAAGGCAGGGCCGTAACTAGTGTTTAATTTGTGTGTAAGTGTTGTAACTTTATATTGTTAATTCAAAATGACCTCAGTGTTAAAACATGGTCGAGGCAAGCCTTTGACTTCTCAAACTAAAGAATTAAACTTTAAATGTCGTTTCTTTTTCAGGTTAGTAAATTTTTCATTTTAGTAACATTGTTAATGTAAAAGTTATATGTATGTTAAATGTGCAAATATTAAAATAAAGTCTCATCTTTTTCAGAGGAGAAACACATATAGTTTAATTTAAAATCCCTTATATATATAAAATAAAAACTAAAAATAAAATGTTGTTTTATTTTATTTGCTGACCATACACTACTACAAACGCAAAAATTTCTCCAAGCTAATTTACCTGTATATACATTTGAAGCAATATCCCCGCACAGTAAGTAAACCCGAGATCAACATTATTTATGTGTCTATTTAACGAAAAGGGGGTGTTTGAATTTCTTCTATTGTCCTATCTTGCGGCTGGCGTGATGAATTAATTGTTTTTATCTGATTGTCTGTGTATTACTGTGAAATTTGATCACAGGTGTGAAACAACAGATTGCTCATAATTATATTATAATGAACATTTACATGATACAATATATTGTAATCGCCAATAAATAAGAAAGCTTGTTTAATCTTAAGAAACACACAAGAACCGTGGATGGATATCATATCACACTATGGATATAATATCTTGAAATAAACTATGTTATCCACTCTTTTTTCTAGTTATAGCTGTTGTGTTTATCGATCAACTCAATTTGATTTTGGGAATTAGGTTGTACTATAATATAGGTTAAAAACAGTCTCAAATTGTACTTATCTGCCCGTAAAAATCAATTTGCAATTTCTCACTGATATAAATTCAGTTTCCTGCCATCATAATCCACAATGCAAAAGGTATGTTGCACTTAGATACTTTCAAAACTAGGTAATTTCACTACCATCGTCGTTTTCTAACACAATAACGGATGAACAGATTTTAAAGTTATTTGTTTTGTTGGGTTTGTCGTCATTTGAAACATGGCATCAAAACCACAGCTCCATACCCGTGAGTCGGGGATATCCCTTCAAGATTTCACCACTATAAACAGATAGACAGACGGACAACAATGTTCGGTTTTTAGTTAATATTATAATTTCACCCGACTGGATATAGAAGGCCGAACAAACAAACCAATGAGCCAGATAAAATATATTACATAAATAATTGTTATAACAACAAAGTGAAATTTGGCGCGCAGTCAGCGTTATGTAAAGTGGCCAATCATAATTTATTGTTCGTAAACCATTATTTAACGTTTGTTTAATAAAACCGGTCAAGTGCGAGTCGCAATAATAATTAAAAAAATATATTTGATATTTTACAATCAGCTCTAGTCTCCCCTATTTGAAAGTTTGTTACGAGACGAAAAACAAAATTGAAAAAAGTCAATAAATATATTTCTGGAGGTTTTGTATAAAGCCAGATAGCTCAAATTCAGTAACTTGTATAAGTATTAAGTACATAGATACCGATTTAATTAACTCAGACAGTAAAAACGAAATTAATCGTAAATTAACATTGTGTTTACTAAACGTAATTTTCCATCCACTTTGATAGAAATACAGGCTAATAGGGTGACAGACAGACAGAGACATTCATTTATTACATAATATTAGTATGATAAGTAAAATATGATATGTATAATATGGGATGGGATGGGATGATATCTTTAGGTGCTTTTTACATGCTTCCTGAATCTGTGTTCCCCGATGAGTACAATTTGGAGGTCTTCAAGAGGAGAGTGAACAGGTACATTCTAGGGAAGCGCGCTCCATCTTAGGCCACATCTCAGCTTACCATCAGGCGAGATTGTGGCCAAGCGCTCCCCTATCGTACAAAAAAATAATTTGGAAAATCCAAAAGTGCGCGTGCTCATAATTTTTTTTTAATAAATATTTATTATTAATTATTATTTTTGTTTATTTAATAACAATTAAACCACATCGAATCAGACCCTGAAAAATGAAAGGGTTCTATTCCTGAGCATACTCAAGCGTAAGAGAAAAAAAAAGACTCGATTAGTAAAGTATTTCGGTCGCTATCGTGTTAACAAGAAAAAGGATCCGCACATACAGACACACGGACGTCCAAGACAGAACTTTTTTAAACTGTTTTTTAACTAGTTTAAATAACAAAAATGACATCAAAAATATCATGAACGTTAAAAATAGTGTTTTTTCTTAATATGTGTGTGTATGTATTATCTTACAAGTGCAATGTATGATACATAAAGACATTTTAAGTTTGAAAAATCAGATGTTTTGCGCGAAGTGACAGTAGTACCCACCTCAACGCTTCGCTTATGAGGCGTGCAAAAGCAAGAGCCATGCCAGTGAAGAAAGGAAGAGATAATATTCCTAAGAACATTCTAGAAGCTATTTAAGTACATGAAATTCTAACCATCATAATGAACTACAATTAAACTAGCTTTGGCCTGCAGCGTTTCGTAGAACCCTATAAAACAACATGGTGGTAATCCTTTTCAAATTAAATGAAGATCCGATTATTTTGTGCAAAAGAGTTATAAATATACAACCAGCCAACATCACAAACTTTCGCGTAAGGATTAACATAAATTTATTAAGTTTTACCCTTTATTTTAGAATAAGGGCTGATTTTTCAATCCTTGGTTAAAACTTATTCGGCGAATAATATATAAAACTATCATTTTAAAAACGTATTCTAATTGCCCGTATTTGACAGTTTACGTGACATTTTAATATTATCGTGTAATACTTACTTTATTGGACGGATAAGTTTTTTTTTTTTATGTTAATAGCAGGCAAACGAGCAGACGGGTCACCTGATGTTAAGTGAACATCGTCGCCCACTTGCACCCACAATACCAGGGGTATGGCGAGTGTGTTGCCGGCCTTTAAGGTAAGTGTACGCTCTTTTCTTGAAGGTCCCCAAATCGTAACTCATCTTTATCAGTTTTAACCAAGAATTGAAAAATCGGCCCTAAGAGAGAAATCTTCATTATCATTATAATGTGCAGGAGGCAATTGAAACAACAAGATCTCAAGAATATCCCATTTATAATAAACATTTGTTAATTATTATGCAAATTGGTTAAACTTCGATGAAATGATTACAAGACAATAACTTTAATTGGAAGATTCATTAAAAAAATAAAAAAAAATGTGTACACGAGTGTACACACGTAAGAAGTAAAACTTCTTTATGAGTTTTATGACCTTATTTTTCAAAAAATAATTTACTATATGCAACTTGATAGAAATACGTCGATCACGCGTGGTAGGGATTCGAACAAGATGGCGCATAACGGAAAAATGTCACGTGTAACGAAAAAATGTTACACTAAATTTTTTTCCAACCCCGATAAAGAAGTTTCACTTCAAAAAAGACAACAAAAAGCATTCTAATAACAATAAATAAACATAACATAACGTAAATTATTCATAGCAATATCAAACATCAAATAAGTGCCTTAAAAAATACTTTTTTTATACATTATTTTACTCTAACATACTTATAAACTACAATTACACATAAACACAACCACACACAAATAAACCAATACCTTTACAAGCGTATCCGAAATGATATCTTCTCAAATATAATGTCGTGTACATTTTTACTCGGCTCCCCCATACAGCTTACCCGGTTTCATCCGGTTTGAACCGGTTATATCGCTTTGTGGATCCGGTGTAGCATTTCATATCTCGGATTCATTGGGATGCTTTTAAATGAATTGATCGGTATATATGACAAGGTTATACTAGCCAGTACACGCGGTTTCACTCGTATATACCTACCCGGGTAAAAAATAGCTTAGGTTAAAATCTATTTGTGTATCAAATTCGATCAGCTGTTTAGGCATGACAGTAAAAACATGTACATACATACAGTCTTACATTCTTACAAACTTTCGAGTTTTTAATATTACTACCTGTGCCGCATGTTTTCCATGGACGAAGCTGCGGGCAAAAGTAAGTATTTATATTGCTTATGTGTTATTCTGGTTCATAAGCTACATCACTGCCAAGTATCATTAAAATCAGTTCAGTGGTTTTCGCGTGAAAGAGTAACACACATATTACATTCTACTTTCACGTTTATAATATTACTAGCTTTCCGCCCGCTGAATCACTCTATCTATTAAAAAAAACCGCATCAAAATCCGTTGCGTAGTTTTAAAGATATAAGCATACATATAGGGACAGAGAAAGCGACTTTGTTTTATAATATGTAGTGAAGTAGCGTTAGCTTAGTTTTGATCGCGAGTAAAACCGCGGGACTTAGAATATTCGTCAAAATGTTCTCACTTATATAAACATTCTGTCTCTTTGTCCAAGTATTTGTACAAATTACACTTAATTGTAATAATACTGTAACAGCTTTCCTCGACTATTCGTCGCAGTTTAAAGTTTTGGTCATTTCGTTTTATATTTATTTCTTTGGAACTTAATAGATTAAAATAGTGAAGTAAACAATGATATGAATTATTAATTACTTTAATTAAACTGGTTTTTGTAATTTTATTGTATTCTGCTGATAAATTAAGTCGTCATTTGTCACTATAATTACGAATAATTTTGTTTATGGAATCTCTTTATATAAATAAAATTGAAGTACATTTTTCTGTACGAAATATTTTTTTTTACTTACTTATATTGAAACCTTTTTTGGTTTCAAACCTGTGGTTTAACGTCTGCAAAGCAAATAATTGGCTTTAGCAAAGTTGATTAGGATTGGATGTTTGTTGCTCTTTCACGCAAAAATGGCTCGTAAGATTTTGATAAAATTTGGAATAGAGATAGATTAATGCCTAGATTATGAACTGTTTTGTTCGGAATGAACGTAAGTGCTAAAACTACATGTCTATCTATGTATTTTAGTCATAGAGAAGGAATACAAAATAAAAATATTTTACAGGTATAAAATTTCTGGCTTATAACTACTAACTTATAACTAAAAATATTATATTCACAAATACAAGCTTCTTTTTTTGACGGTTTCATCGCAAACACTAAATCAAAGTTTTGTCGAAGTTCAGTGTTTCAAGTTAGGTATTCCGCATAACTTTTTGCAAGTTATTTCACTTGTTAAGTACATAAAATTATAAGTTAGGAAGTGTTTGAGATTCATCTTAATATAGATACGTATAAATATATACAAGTGATTTGACGGGTATTTGCTTCGATTAGTTTTTAATATCGATAAGAATGGAAAAGTCTTTTTCATGATTTAAAATTAAACGCTTTTACTTTTCCTACATTCTAAATATATTTTTTCAGACTTTTCAATATATTTTCTTGGAATTTGTATTCTATTTTTTATTATTATATCTGTGTCTGGGTATTAATTATCTATTTAAGTATATATTTCAAATTATATAGTATGTTTATCAGCCATCTGGTTTCCATAACACAAGCGAAAAGCTTAGTATGGAATCAGATCTTGCCGTGTGTGAAAATTGTCCTGAAATATTTATTTATTTATTATCTTTAGTAAAGTATGGATCAAATATACTTTGACAGCAGGTATTTTATATATTACCCAGTTATTGTGGAATATCTTTAACTGACAACAAAAAAGGCCAAACAAATTAATCTACTAATTAATTGTTTTTTATTAACATATTTTACAAAAGAGCGTCATTGTTTAACTTTATTTAATAGATATACCTTGGTCTCTGGTTAACATAAAATGTCATACAAGAGACGGGTCACATAATACTGGTTATGTTTTCAATGGAAAAAACATTTGTGGCGATTTCACATTAATTCTGATACCTTGCTTTCAAATGCAAAATTCCGCGAAATGGTTGTTTAATCAAGTATTTTTCAGGGTAATATTTAATTTCCTTGAAGTCGAGTTCGCTGAAATCATGCTTTTTATGATAGTGTTTGCTTTTTAATAATGTTTATAGAGGCTGTGGAAAAGTTTTTGCTCATTAATATTTATTTTACCTACTATAAATTAAAGGTCTGTTTATATTGCTAGCTAGAACCAGAGGCTTCACTCGTGTTTGCTTCAGATAAAAAGATTAAAGAGCGTGTGTGCCGAGCACACGTGTCAGAAAAAAGTGAAGTCCCATGTCCCCTAGTGGGGTAAGGAGCAGATGCATTATACATCTGTTTCACTGATCAATTTTCTTTAGGGACAAGTAGGTGATCAGCCTTCTGTGTCCTACCAGACCAAGACATTTTTTTTTCTTCGTCTCTACCGGGAATCGTACCCAGGACCCCTCGGTGTTACGCTCACGCGTCAACCACTGTACCGAGGAAGCGGTCACACGTGTCAGAAGTGAAACTTATTTCGCAAGATTCATAGATACCAAAATCGTCGCTTTACTGCATCACGTCATGCAGTAAGACGACGATTTTGCCATGGACACGACCTTGAAATTACTTGACTTAAGAAGTTTCACTTCAATAAGTATGTACCTACGGCTTTAATATTGATCCTGATTATCATCCATCCTTGTACAAAATTTCATAGACATCCGATCAGCTATTTTGTGTGAAAGAGTAATAAACATCACAAATTCAAGAAGTTTTCGAGTATAATAATATCAGAATAATTTAATTATTACGGTGATATTTACTACTATTAAGTAAATCAAGGTAGTTACAATATGTACAGATGTTGACGATTCAAAAGAGCTTCTTTCTCTTACAAAAAAATGTGTGCGTGTACTAGTGTACCTACACACGTAAGAAGTGAAACTTCTTTATGACCTTATTTTTCAAAAAATAATTTACTATATGCAACTTTACAGAAATACGTCGAATCACGCGTGGTAGGGATAAGAAAAAGATGGCGCGTAACGGAAAAATGTCACGAGGAACGAAAAAATGTTACACTAAATTATTTTCCAACCCCGATAAAGATGTTTCACTTCAATAAAAATTTGAGTTGGAATTTGAAATGGATATCCAATTTATATGAGCGTATGACATATTAAAAAGATAATTTTAAGCCATTCGTATGTATGCATGTTCATGTGTGTTTACATTTTTCAAATTCAGTGAAAACAAACACCAAATATGAACAAAGCACCACAAAAGCTCTAGCTTAACAAAGGTGCATTATGATGGTGATTCATTGTGTTACTGTAGTGTTTTGTAATTCAATTATTATTTCTAGTTGTAAAGTTTAATCTATATAAGTCCGAGGTCCTCACAACTGAGCCATTACTGCTTATAAAATACGTCGAATATAAAAGTGAAGTCCCATGTCCCCTAGGTAAGGGGCAGATGTGTTTCACTGATCGATTTTCTTTAGGGACAAGTAGGTGATCAGCCTTCTGTGTCCTACCAGACCGAGACATTTTTTTTTAATCCGTCTCCACCGGGAATCAAACCCAGGACCCCTCGGTGCTACGCTCACGCGTCAACCATTGCACCAAGGAGGCGGTAAAATACGCCGAATGGTGAAGGAAAATTTTGAGTAATAACGAAAAATAAGTTTAAGTATAATTCTGATTAAAAAATATACCAATGAGAATAAATTAAAAATGAAATATACCGCTCGTTCTGGGTAGTTACCTCGCAATTTCGACATTGGATTTAAGAGAACTTAATGAAAATTGTATCTTCCAACGTTTTTGTACGTACTATTTATAATATCGCATTTTTGAGGGTAATTTACCTACGTTTTTAATTTTTAATCGTTTTTTAACTTATTTATATAAGCATGATTACGTTTTTGGGAACTGAGTTTGCGTTTAATAGGAATTCATTTTATTACTACTAAGCTATATGTTTTTGAAAGTTTCGTAGAGGTTGGTCAAGCAGTTTCGGAGTATTGCTATGTGTTGTTGTTGTTTGAGTAGATGAGATTTTCTATTATTTTTTGCATCTTTTGCCTTTTACGTAAAACAACTGAGCTGTTTTTGAAGAAATTGAATTTGAAGATTATTAAGACCATCTCACAACCCACGTTACCGTTTTAATAATAATTTCTTACGTTCGAAGTCAGGTGTGAAACATAGTCGATATATCATTGGTATTAACTTGTAAAGTTGTAAGTCAATATATTAAATTAAGGCTTAAGTCCTCTCCACTGAATTAAATATCGGAAGATATAACAGGCCCGCAGGTGAGAACTAATATCTCAGATTTTAATTACGGGCAATTCATACAATGGAACGGAGGTGGGGTGGAGTGGGCGGTGAAGAAGTGATATAATATTTTTCGTGTTGTCAGAATGGATTATGTCTTTGTAAGTATTTTAATGTTAAACGTTTCGTTGGTAAGTTAGGTTGGAAAACTAAAAAATAAGAATCTTAAATAGGTAAGTAAGTAAATTCAATAAACAATGATCATCTCTATATCCTTTTAATTGTTCTTTAATAAGGAACTTCAATTTATTACCATTGTTGCAGCGAAACATTGTGATATTTCGTTGAGTAAGTACTTCTGGAATAGTTCTTAAATACGATCTCATTGACGTAAGACTCCTAAATAAACACCTACTTCACAGTTTTCGCTGTTCCAAGCCACATATCTCGAACCATAATTCCCTGAAATTCAGTGGCCAATTCAAGCCACGCAGGCCCACTGCCAACCATCACTGGTTGTCCCTTATTGTCTCCAATAATTGTGTTATACATATAAGTGTACGGTCACGTATTTCTGCCTTAAAAAAAGTCACATGTCTTTTTACACCAACAATAAAAAAGCACAATCTACTCCATTTCTTTCTCTGTTCCAAGCAACATATCTCGAACCATAATTCCCTCAAATTCAGTGGCCAATAAAAGCCACGCTGGCCCACTGCCAACCATCACTGGCTGTCCCTTATTGTCTCCAACTAATGAGTTTTGCACAATGAAATCATTCTATCCCATGAATATGAGCTATCGCATTTTCTATTGTCTATAGTCATTGTATGAGCGCTTTGTTTGGCTAATTTTATATTTGAAACTAATGGTCTATATTCTAATGTTGGTACAAATCTTTATCTATACCTACATATTATAAAGCTGAAGAGTTTGTTTGTTTGAACGCGCTAATCTCGGGAACTACTGGTCCGAATTGAAAAATTATTTCAGTGTTAGATAGTCCATTTATCGAGAAAGGCTATAGGGCTAAGGCATCACGCCAACAAGAGCGGAGCACTGCGGGTAAAACAGCAGGGCACAGCTAGTCATAGATAATATGATTTGAGTTAAAAACTAAAAATAACCGAAATTCAAGGATTTAGGATTTAATATAATGTGATAGTAAATCTAAACTGCTTTCAAATGAACACACAAAAATATCAGATTCGGCTGTTCTATTACAAATAGTTCTGTCACTTGGTAATTTCATCAGTCTGTTTTAACAAATATAACACACTAGCTTCCGCCCACGACTTCGTACGTGCATCCCCGTTTTTCCCCGTTCCCGCAAGAATTTCGGGAAATCCTTTCTTAGCGGATGCCTACGTCCTAACATCTACCTTCATGCCAAATTTCAGCCCGATATGTCCAGTGGTTTGGACTGTGCGTTGATAGATCACTATATCAGTCACCTTTTATTTATATATATATTTAGAAAGTACACATTTCAGCATTAATTCCAATTAAATAAAGACTTTAAAATTTTCAATCATCTATCCAAAGCATCACAGCCCTTTACGATATAAAAACCCGTACAAAAAAAGCATGTCAGCTTGTTAAAACCGCGCTAAAAAAGTTACTCTACAATAACACTACAACGCTCTCTATTACATACACATGACTGTAAAAAAAACCTCACAAACATATAGAAAATGTGTGTTCATTAAAATGCATTGTTTGTTCATTCAAACATGTTTTTAGGATTCCGTATCCAAAGGGTAAAACGGGATCCCTATTACTAAGCCTCCGCTGTCTGTCTGTCTCCAGGCTGTATCACATAAACCGTGATAGCTAGAAAGCTGAAATTTTCACAAATGATGTATTTCCGTTGCCGCTATAACAACATATACTAAAAATAAAAATAAACATTAAGGGGGGTCCCATACAATGAACTTTTAAAGATGACTAGCTGTGCTTCGTGGTTTCACCCGCGTGGCTCTGCTCCTGTTGGTCTTAGCATAATCATATATATTGGGCCTTCCTCGATAAATGGGCTATCTAACACCAAAAGAATTTTTCAAATCGGATCAGTAGTTCCTGAGATTAGCGCGTTCAAACAAACTCTTCAGCTTAATAATATTAGTATAGATAGTACGGAACCATTCGTGCGCGAGTCCGACTCGCACTTGGCCGGTTTTATTTCAATGTTGCCAGCGAACGATTAAAATGTTTTCCAACCTGCGCTATGACGATTTCACGCTGCCGATACGAGATGAAAATTTGATTCTATCTCTTGTTTTGAACGCAAAAAGTTTTGTATGATTTTAACGTTCGATCTGTTTTATTAATAGACGCGTTCGAATAGAAATTAGGGACTTTGATGTATGAAACTTTAGTATGTACGATAGAATGGGGCTTTGAACTGTATGTAATTTTATAGTGTTATTAACAAAATGTACATACTTATCTATATGATTCCAATAACTATTGTATCTATATCCATACTAATATTATAAATGCGAAAGTAACTCTGTCTGTCTGTCTGTTACTCAATCACGCCTTAACAACTGAACGAATTTGCATGAAATTTGGTATAGAGATATTTTGATACCCGAGAAAGGACATAGGCTACTTTTTACCCCGGGAAATAGGATAAGTTTTGTCCCGGAAATCCCACGGGAACTATGTGGGTTTTTCTTAAACTGCGCGGGCGAAGCTGCGGGTGGAAAGCTAGTATTATATATGTGTATTGTGTTTATGTGTACATGTGTACATATATATTATATACATAACATTTTTTATTTCAAAATAATAATTGCATGAGATTTATCTCATGCAATTATTATTTTTGCACAAAATGTTTTATGCACTGAAATGATAAAGAAACCTTTTAATAATAATAAGAACTTATAAAATATAAAAAAAATAAATAATACAAAAGATTTATTGCAGCCAACAGAACATACATAATAATACACAAGTGACGGCATAGTGCTGAATCTTATTATTTTATGCTCTTATATCGTTCTAGATAGGTCACCTGGTGGTTCAAATGACCCATAATTTTTTCAACATGGGCCTGTAGTCTATATGTACGTAGGTAGTGATATTTCTGGACGTTGGATAATGACCAGTCATATCTGTTTTTATTTGCAGTTATTAATGTATATCTTGTTAAGAAAATATACTTTTGTTTGCAATAACTAAGAAAAAGTTTACCAAACGCTGTAGCAATTAAGACTAGTTTATATATAAGTTTATTGATACTGTTGTCCGTCTGTACGTCGGAGTTTTTCCGTAGCAACGGTAGATAATATAATAAGAAATAATAAAACACAAATATATATTTGTTTATTAGAAAAACACATTATTGCTATACCTAGTACACACAATAGGTTGTTAAAGACCGTTTTTAACACATAATAGTAGGGGAGCCCAGGATGCTAAATGTGGATTTACTCGAGCGTCACGGGAACCTATTAGAATTGGTAGATTAGACCATAGCGAGAAAAAATGTCCTATAATGTTTTCACTTTTAGCGGTGGAAAAGGGTTTTTTGATTTTTTTTAATTTAAAAAAGAAAAAAATTGGCTTGGAAATACTCAAGCGCGTTAGATATTGATATTTTGCATGCTCCAGGACGTCACTGAAAAAAAGTATACGTAAATCTGACGATTTAAGTGGCGATTTAATCGCTATGAAGAAAGGGTAAAAAATTAAAGTAATATTATTCGAGCGCGTCAGATTAATATATGGGGGGGTTAATTACAATATAAGAAGTCCCCATTTCGCTAATCTGACGATTCGAGCTCAACCTTAGGGAATTATGGATTATTCAAATTTTCCAGCGGGGCCCCTGAGCGCACCCACCAACCATAACTGCTCATATTGACTAGAGGTACTAATGAATAGCTAAGGTACCGTGAACCGTCCCTTATAGTAATCTGACGCGCTCGAGTAAATCCCAAAATCCCCTCTTGGGCTCCCCTACTATAAACAATGCCTTACAAAAGTATGTACTGTCTTTTAAAATAGAAAAAAATTGTATCAATAAATATAACCATCGCTTTCAGAAAAAATAAAAGACCATCTTCTTTCAAGAGGGAGTCGAGCATACTTAGTCACGAATTGGGCCAGTTCGAACCCGGAAAGGTACCACACCACTAGAGAAGAACGGCGTAAAATGGCCATCCTTATCGCAGAGGAAGGCCTCTGCGATAAAGATGGCCGTTTTGTTGTAAAGGTACAAAAGAACATTACATATTTTGCACAAGAGAATAAAAATAAGCTTAATCTATACAACAGATATCTAATAGAAAAATGGCTTTCAGTACTGTGGCATCTATGTAATGTGTCTTCGATTCTAAATGAAGGCTAGTAAAATCTAGCCTCTTTTTAAAATCAAAGTTAGGTAATATGGTATAACACGTACATCGTATAGAACATAGTAGACGATAAAATAGTTTAAACTAGCGAATACTAAGTATATTCAGCCCAAATCACCAATATATAAAAATCAAAATCGTATTGCGCTTGTGGGTTAGCTGAGTTAAATGACATCGCCATTTTGTTGTAAAGAAGCGACAAGCCGGATAAAACCAGTCGTAACTGGGTCAGAATGGCTTTTTAGGCTAGGAGCTGACTTCTGAATTTCATTGGTTAGCCTAGTAATACAAAAAAGACGTGTGTCACTCGGGGACTGCCGCGGTCAAGCATGCTATGCCTTCAAGCATGCTATGCCTTCAAGCCACCCCTCCGCGCCCGTCGGAGTGGAGAGCGTGAGATTTTTCGTTACTAAATCTCTGGATTCGGTCCCCGCGCTCAAGGCCCGCGATAGAAGCTATGCAATAGCTTAAAAATAAATCCTACATATAATTATGAGTTTGTAGGAATGTTATATAGGTGCATGTTATTCTTGAACACGCGGAATGCACTGAACTGTTTCCATCAACGTTGGTTCTCAGTTTAATGGCCGGTATCAGATCTGCTAGATATATTCTGCTATATCTCTCACATAAATTGAAGAATAATGCATGAAAATATGTCAATAGAAACTTGAAAGATAAGCAAACCCACTTGATGTATTTTTCGCTTATTCTTTACGAATTAGAATAATCAGTGTGTGTCCTACTAGACCGACACATTAGTTTTATCGTATCCAGAAGTGAACTATCATCTAATGGAGGGCGAGGAATATCAGGAGGGCAAATTGCTAAAAAACTATTGATTAAATAATAAATGTTCGTAAATAGCTTCAGCATTTTGAGCTTATACTCTGTACTCACAAGATTTGACAAGACGGTAGTAAAATTTTCAAAACTCTATTGATTTAATCATAAATTATGTACATAAAAACCTCCAGCATCTCTCCGCTCATACTAACTTGGACCGCTATATAAATCAGCGCACTTTTCTGCCCCCACTCTAATATATTCACAATTGGATGCCAATAAATTCAGATAAATTAACACCCTGAGTGTAAAGAGATTTAATACAACGATAAGCGGATCTATTACTTCGCCGAATTAATGATATTCTTCTAATAAACGGCTTTATTGTGTAGGTAATAAGATCTAAAATTGGGAGGATTATTTGGGAAACTAAGTACTAATGGGACTCTGACGGAACTTTAGTTTTAGTAAAAACTAAACGTATTGAAGTTTAATCCTTGTAATTCAAACACTTATTAGTTAGTATACGCATTATGACGTTTTCATAATGCAGATGAAATGATTTAGTTTCCATCGGTTCGGAAAGCAGTCTTTTTCTATCCTATTAATATTATAAATGTGAAAGTTTGTATGGATGTCTGTTACTCTTTCACGCAAAAACTACTGAACCGATTACAATGAATTTTAGCACACATATAGAGGTTAACTTGGATTAACACATAGGTTAGGTTTTATCCCGGAAATCCCACGGGAACTGCAACTATGCGGGTTTATCTTTGAAAATGCGGGCGAAGCCGCGGGCGGAAAGCTAGTATTTATATAACTCTACGAAATATTCAGCGCCTACATCGACGCTTCTGAGTTGTCAAAAAATATACTATCAAAAAATAACGGATAGGTATGTCCTCACAAAAAGTCTAGCTATGTTTTTATATTTGTTATTATCTAGTTCTAGGGAATAGGTATAGACATAGCAGTGTATTTAGTCAGGATAAATAAAACAAAGTAAATTTTATAATACATTTTATTTTAAATTTAATATAATACACAGATCGCACTTCACAAATCATTTAATCAAGAATATTATTCACAACTAGCGGTCCGCCCCGGCTTCGCCCGTGGTACATGTTTACGTTTTCTCTACATAAGAACCATCCTCGTACTTCAAGGAATATAATAAAAAAAGAATTATCGAAATCGGTTCAGCCGTTCTCGAGTTATGCGCTTACCAACACATTTTGCGATTCATTTTTATATATAAGAAGATTCACAATATAAATATAACTATTTACAATTGTTATTAACTACTTAATTAATAAAAATATGAAAACACTGTGTTTTTTATATCTATCTAGGTACATTCCGTTTTACTTTAGGATGTTACTTTTGTAGTAATTCTAATAATGTAATTTCGAAAACTCTTTCAGATCTTGAAATCGAAGAAAACAATATATTTTTTCATAATTTTAGTCTGTATTTTGTAATATTATGAAATTGGAGAGTTTGGTTCAACACTTTTTTTGCTTTTTTGTTTGTGTAAAGGACCTTTTTTTAGTTTTCTACAGTTTGATTATATAAGGCCATATTTTAATTATAATTTTACATTTCAGTCCACTGAACCTCAGAAATCATCTGGCATCTGCTCACAATGTTCAGTTTAACTTCGACACTAAACTTTTGGTGTCCGTAGTTTTAACATTTTATCATGCCTGCAATTTAAATTTTAAATTCATACTTATTCATTGTTAAGTTTGACTTGTGATACTCGCGTTTGAGTTGTGTTTCTGTATTTTATTGTTTTATTTTAGTTTCTGCTGAATTTATTCTGAATCAATAAGTATGTACTTAGATATTGGTGGTAGTTTTTTATAGATTTGAGGTTGTTGCCTTAATGGTTAGCATGTTTCATCATTTTAAGAGGATAGGTACCTGGACTGTAAAAAAAGAGCGTGTGTGCCGAGCACATGTGTCAGAAGTAAAACTTCTTTGACAAGATTCAAAAGATACAAAAATCGTCGCTTATGACGTGACGGTAATCGGTATTGCCATGACACTTGAAATTTTGCTCTCAACTCGCCGTAAAAAAGTTACACTTCAAAAATATTTTTTCATATCAAAATAATAACTGCAGTTAAGAAAAATAGTTAATACTTCAATGTACACGTGTTCTCTGTGACATAGGTAAATTGTTACATATTGTACACTAGCCGGCAGCAATAATTAAACTTTTCTTTTATTTATATGATAGTTTCATATTTAGTTCATCAAAATCGGTTCCTGGTTTACGTACTTACTTTTCAACCGGGTTTAAAAGTGTATGTATGTATGACAAAATATACTTATTACTTACATAGATAGTTAAATATTTTGGATATAATAGTAACACTAGAAAAACAAAGGTAATATTCATCACAATATATTCGTAATGTGTCAAACTACACCCTCTGGTAAAATAAATATACCAATTTCATATTGATATTTTTAACCTTTGTGAACGAACTATCTCAAAAACTATACAAGTTTTTTTATACATACAATAACAATAAAAATAAGCAAGAATACAATACAAGATTCAATACATAAAATATCTCGATTTCGGTCCGTTTATCGCGAATATCGGAGTAATTCAGACCCCTGTCGGACCCGCATATTGTTTCAAATAAACTACTTAGGGAATGTTAACTATGGTACCGTTTGCAGACAAAGTTAATTAATTTTTGTGTTTTATGTGTAATCTTAAATACGTGTGTGATACGCTATGATTTATTGTGTCAATAAATACTTTTTTGTTGTTTTATTTTTATTTTGGGGATGGTGTGAATATTAGTAATGTAAAGATATTATGTACAGATTTTGACTTGATTCGTTATATTTTTACAAGTAAGCTAACTATTTTTAATTTTTTAAGAAAATAATGACTGATTCAAATCAATTGTCGATGTTATTTCATCAGTAGGTAAGTTACACACAGAATGAAAGGTTAGACATCTAATGTAACTACCACCTAGGTACCTACTTAAAGTCGCTAAAATGCCAAACAGCGCTTTCTCATAAATTAATTTGAGTTTTTATGACCTGTCTAAAAATTCAGAAGCCTATAGCAAGCTGGGCGTTATCATTCAAACAAAGGTAGGCAGTTTGTGCCGAAAAAGTGACTCAGCGGCAGTCACGTGCATGTCAGTTACTGTGTGCATAATGTAGAGTTATGAATTTTGAGAACAAGCTATATTTTATTATATTTTTAATTAATCGTTTTAAATTCTATTCAGATGACTCTTTAATGTGTCACCATGTGTGTGTGTTTCACCCTATGATATTTTTTTCACCCATATTAAGACAAAAGTCTTATGGGTGAAAAAAAAATCAATTAAATGAAGAGAATGTTATCGATCATCATTTTTTATTTGTCTTCCATCTACTATAACAATTAAATTAAAAAAAAACATGTTTCTGTATTTTATTTTAGAATTAAGTAGTTCTAAATTGTTGTAGCTGTTTCTTTTTTAATATAGCCTTGTGTGTGTTTTTTAATTACGTTTTAATTGAATTTGTGTGCGTATAAGTAATTCAAACGAACATAAACCAAATAACACATATCGTATTAACAGGCTTGTAGTTTGCGCAACAATATGTGCAAATAGACAATATATTAAGTGTAATTGACGTAGTTTCAGTCAATTTAGGTACCTCGTGTTCATCAGTGTGATGCTATAGTTGTGGTTAATTTGCTTTGGCTGATCGAGATTGTCACTTCATGTTCATTGAAGATCAGAGATATCAATGCTAATGTTTATATTATTGGCTTGTCTAAACCTTCATAGGTCTTCTTGTGTGAATGGGCTGATGATGAAGTTTTTTATGTAGGTATTTTAGGCTATGAAAAGATTGGTGATGATGACGATGCATTTAATCTACCTATGTGAAAAGACAACGACGATGATGATGATGATTAATTTATATTACATAATAAGTTCGTGAAAAATTACTCTTGAAATATATTAAGTAATAAGCTGTAAGTTTATTATGTACTACACTCGTATCTACTTTTATAGCTATATTTATGTTTTTGTATGATACCTATATCTCTATTTATTAAAGAAAGGGTCTAATTAAATATCGATTTATTATATAACAATTTTAAATTTAACTTTTCTTGCTATCCGTACATTTTAAAGACATCAGTCGCAAAGTAAAAGCTACCTATCTTTTACGGGGTTTAAGCTAAACCTAGCTACAAATCAGTTTTTATGAATGTGCGTAAATCGTTTAAAATATTGTTATTATAATGTTATGTTACAATGAAGATTGTATGTGTTTTATAGTTTCACTAGCTTTCCGCCCGCGGCTTCGCCCGCTTTGTCTAAAATATAATAAATTATATACTAAAACCTTCCTCTTGAATCAATCTATCTATTAAAAAAAACTGCATTAAAATCCGTTGCGTAGTTTTAAAGATTTAAGCATACATAGGGACATAGGGACAGAGAATATTTATATATAAGTATTTTATTGCCTTGTAGAAACATCACTTTTTTACTTAATGTTCATGTTTATTACCTAGAGAACTTGAGAGATCATTTATTTCGGCAATGAATGATAAATTTTAAGTAAAAAAAAAGGTTTAGCCTACAGATTTAGCTGACACTAAAACTTCTGCTCCTTAACGGAATATTTTTCATGAAAATCACAAAACTAAAAATTAAATTCCAATCAAAA
The DNA here is from genome assembly GCA_907164685.1 of Colias eurytheme. Classification (NCBI taxonomy): domain Eukaryota; kingdom Metazoa; phylum Arthropoda; class Insecta; order Lepidoptera; family Pieridae; genus Colias; species Colias eurytheme. The sequence continues at coordinate 51,399 of CAJQZN010042063.1, read as the reverse complement.
CGATTAAATCTATCTCATCTAAGGGTGCATTTAGTTCAAACGGGCTCATTCTAACCCTACTATGTCAAATTATTTTAGTGTAACAATTAAATGATCGTAATATTAATATACTTAATATGAATCTTAATTTACTTAATTTAATTGTAATATTATGTGTAATTTTTGTAACTATTTTTTAATGTATTTTATAATTATTTGACTGTATTAATTGCATGTTTTTATTTGTTAAAAAAAATTTGCATGCCATATAAAATGGCCGTATAAGCGAGAAAAAATATTGTATTAATGACCATATACGAGCAAATAAATATATTTGAATTTGAGTAACAGAATACCTAATCGTCACTTTAACCTTTTATAACAAACTAGCTGTTCCCAGCGGTTTCACCCGCATTGCTCCGCTCCTAGGTTGATCTTAGCGTGATGATATATAACCTATAGCCATCCTCGATAAATGGGCTATCTAATACTGAAATAATTTTTCAAATCGGACCAGAGATAGTAGTGGTAGTTCCTGAGATTAGCGCGTTCAAACAAACAAACTCTTCAGCTTTATAATATTAGTATAGATAATCATCACTTAATCTTTTAACCTTTAATACACTGTATAAAAAGGGTCTGGTAACTTTCGCCTTCCAAAGCACTTAACCGTATTTACTTAGCACAGGTTAAAAATCCTAATCTCGTAAAGATTATAAAAACTTCTGCGAAGTTGTCCAAAGTTAATACCAGTGACGGATATGCTACAGGTATATATGCTTTTACGTTTTTTCAGAGATTGATCGAAGTTTAGTATATTGCGTTAACTTGTTGAGTTGAGATTTGAGTTGAGATTATTTTGCGGAGTTTTACATACATCCGTCATCGCGAGGAGTTTTATAGGCGGAAGAAAATAAGGGTTAAATAAAACTACATTAAATATTAGAACAACATTTATTTATTGGAAGGCTTAAAATAAATACTACCTAATACTAATCTTAATCTTATGCAGGCCGCCGGTGACCGGTCGTGGTGGAAAACCCTGAGGCCTTTGTCCAGCAGTGGACGTCCCACGGCTGAAACGACGACGACGACGACGACTAATCTTAATCTAACTGAATACTAACTAATCTATTTGTAGAGTAATAGCTCTAGCTGCGCTTCGCGGTTTCATCCGCGTGGCTCCACTCCTGTTGGTCTTAACCTAATGATATAAACTTATAGCCTTCCTCGATGAATGGGCTATCTAACACCGAAATAATTTATCAAATCGGACTTTATAATATATAGAAGATATTCTTAAAATTTGTATTCCTACATAATACTCAATTTTCATAGCTACCTATATGATACCTATCTTTTTTATACAACTACCAAAGAAGTTGTCATTAGAGAACAAACTCAAACTCAAACAAAAACCATTTCACCAGAATTGCAATCCAACTTTCAACAAAAAAGTCATCCCTCATTTCTGAGAAAAACTCCCAAAAACGCTTTCCTAGGAACCTTTCCGAAAAATAAAATATTTTAGACTTTTCAACGAAATCTTTAGAATATAGATCGATCTATTGCATTACCCTCTTTACCATAAATCGGTTAAAACCACTTCCATCATGTAGAAGGCCCATTAACATATCAATACAAACTCCTTCTTAAGCAGTATTTTATAGTACAAGTGACGAGCGGTAGCGGTTTTAAATCTGTATTTATGATAAAACATAATTTGCTTTATGTGCAATGTGTTCATATGTAATACCTTCATCAATTATATTTGAAAATTAAATCATAAGATTCTATGTATCCACCTTGATATACATCTATGACACCTTTATCATTTTTTGTCTCTTTCAATTGCAAAATGTTTTTAACCTTATTTATTAAAATTAATAGAAATATAAAATTTTAGGTAATACAAGTAGGCCAATATAGAAAAATTATTATTGGTATGGATACGAATCCATTTTACACAATCAATTCATAAAAATAGGTACATATTTTCACGGTAGCCATTTTTATTATAACATAAAATGATAAAAAACGTATACAGTAATGTTTGAAAGAGCCCCAGACGAGGCACGGACAGGGCGTTAAAATGTGCAAGGCCCGTCCCCGGAACGGCATGAATCATGCTATACCTATAAATAAATAAATAAAATAAAAAGCCTTTATTGTTGATCTTAATTTAAATTACAAAACTTTTCTAAGTATGCCTCAGAACTAATTACTACTAACATTTACTAACTAATTATACTTTATAAACTCAACAATTTAATTTATATTTAAGTGATTTCAGTTCGGCAAACGGTAGTTACTCCTCAACTTGTCTTCCGACAAAGGCCTCCTCTAAAGATCGCCATTCTGTTCTGTCCCTAGCCTTTCGAGTCCACATTGGACCTGCTATTTTTCGAATACCATCTTCCCACCTTGTAAGTTGTCTTCCTCTGTTCCTTTTGCAGTCTATCGGGTACCATTCTGTTATTTGCCTAGTCCATTTATCCTTCTTCTCTCTTATCATATGGCCTGTCCATCTCCACTTTAGTTGTTTGTATGTTATATATGCATTCTTGAATTTAGTTTTACTTTTAATGTCTTTTAGTTTTTCTCGATCTTTTCTCTTAACCCCTATTGTACTTCGCTCAATTCCATTTTGACAAACTTTTATTTTGTTTGCCAGTTGTTCTGTCAATGCCCATGTTTGGCACCCGTATAGCAAACATGGTAAAATACACATATTAAATACCTTTCTTTTTTCTTTCATTGGCATGTCTTTGTTCTTCATAACTTCGCTTAGCGACCAGTATCTTTTCCAGGTGTTAGCTATTCTTCTTTCTATTTCCTTTTTCATGCAGTCTTCGGTAGATATTAGTTGTCCTAAGTAAACTAATTCTATTTCTAATTTATATAATAATATAATTCTATTTTTCTATTCCCACTTCGTCTAATGTTATGGTATCATTTTGTGTAGAATTTGACATAATTTTAGTTTTCATTAAATTCATCGTCAGGCCTGCCTTTGCACTTTCTTCAGCTAATTGTTGCAGCATTGCTTGTAATGTCTTTGGGCTTTCCGAGAAAATAATTATGTCATCTGCAAAACGTAAGTGGCTCAGGTATTCGCCGTTTATTTTTAATCCTTGATTCTTCCAATCCATTTTCCTAAATATTGTTTCTAAGACTGCTGAGAATAATTTAGGAGAAATAGGGTCTCCTTGGCGTACGCCTCTTCTGATGGGAAATTCTTGGCCAATAGTTTCAAGCTTAACTTGCGCTGTGCTCTTGGTGTATACGTTTTGGAGAATTCGTAAGTATTTTGGTTGTACGCCCTGCGTTTTTAGTGCCATCCATATAAAGTCGTGTTCTAGCGTGTCAAATGCTTTATTAAAATCAACAAACCCTAGATAGTAAGTCTTGTTATATTCTTTATATTTTTGCAATATTTGTCTAAGGGTGTGAATGTGGTCTATAGTGGAAAAATTTCGACGAAAGCCAGCCTGTTCTTTCGGCTGATTTTCTTCAAGGGTGTTTGTAATTCTTGATAATATGATTTTTGAAAAAACCTTATAGACATTCGACATTAAGCTAACGGGCCTGTAATTTGATATATCTCCTTTATCGCCCTTTTTGTGTAGTAATATAATAGTTGATTTTGTCCAATCCTCGGGAATATTTTCTGTTATGATAATTTCGTTAAATATATCTGTAAGCTTCGGAGCAATCACTGGTAATGTTATTTTCAGTAGTTCATTTGCATCATGCTATACCTATAATCACTTATAAATAAAATCGCTTCGCTTTCAGCACATAACTTGTACCACACTAACCTATGGATATCTGCATTTGACGTTAGATCCGTATTTAGCATATTTAGGTCTAGATTCAGATTTTGGACTTGAATATTAATTCGACTTGCTCAATGCGATTTGCGGTACTTTGCAAATAAGCTGAGAACTGCTGAATTGGTTTTGATGGGATTCAATAGTCAGCGGAAGATTGGTGTTTTATGAAATCGTCGGTTCGGCTTTCTCATGTTTTTATAGATTAAGTAGGTATTGTAGAGTATTTGCAAGTAAACTAAGGCAAGGGAATTAGAACTGTGTTCTAATTCCCTTGCCTTTGATATTTTATACATGTTTTTTTTATATTATTGCGTTTTAACAATAGTTAAGTTCATCAGCCCTATGTTATCAATTTAAGTGCATTTCTAGTTACCTGGTAGAGATCGCTACCTAGCGATAAGGCTGCCTGTGGCTATTATTTTAGTGTTCAGTTTTTTGTTTATTTTTTGTACTTATTTTTAAATAAAGACTTTCCTTCATTAATTCATTCAAACTTGGAGATATAGACGACTTTTTACATTATTTTCCTTAAATTTCAATATCATTGCACACCAAAAATACAATTCAGTTGTGGACATTTATACGAGAATCCATACATTAAAGATGGGACGGTCGGGTGGGATTCAAAAAATTCGCGTCCCATTTGAAGTTTGATAAACAAAACTATGTTTGCTTTGTCTGTTGGTGCTTTGTGATGTGTTCTGTGCTTAGGCGGGGAGAGACGAGCGGTTAAACGCTTGAAAAACGATGTAAAATGTTTTTAATAGGTTATATTGTGTAAAGTACTAGAAATACGCTAATTGGTAGGACATATTTTTTTTAAATAAACGATATATGATTTGATATCTTTTGGGTGTTTATAACAGGTAGGTTAGTGTAATGTAATGATGTAATTGAAAAATGCAAAAATTTTAAAATCTGCTAAAATTAAAAATAAAATATGATTTATATGAACATGACTTATATTTCAAATTATATAATTAAGCCTACGTCAGAAATGATATCTATACGTATGTGTGTCCATAAATTCTTAGAAGTTAATTTTACTAATTTATGTGTCTGACTTGCAAATTTGTTTGAAAATCAGTTTCATCAAAATAGGTAGGTATGCTAAGAAGATATTACAACCTAACAAATGTGAAATCTACGACTTGTTCAAAATATTAATTACTATAGACTACAATTTCAAACTCGATTATTCACATTCTAGAAAGACGTGGCGTTACTTTCGCTCGTGCACAATAGCCCTAAGTTGTATTAAAACCCATTTTATACTCCCTCAGAAATGATTTCTTTAAAATATTTCGTGTGTGCAACCTATATAATTATGCAAATGTCCCATTTAACATACGTCTTGTAAGACGTACATTCATTACTTAGTACTTAATGCATTTAAGTTATTAAGTAAATGGTATGTTTTTAACTTATTCATCGTATTACCTGCTTTTAATTCTGGGGCTGCTTCGTTGGTAGAAGTGTGTTGTAATGTAGACTAGCTGTGCCCTGTGGTTTCACTCGCGTCACATCCCTTATTTCATCCCTATATAAAAAGCTTTCTAAAGAAGCATATGTTTGACTCTATTTTCAGTTTAAATTTCATAAAAATCGGTTTTTACCCGTGATTTCGTAGTAGACAGACAGACCTTTGCTTTTAAGATTTACCTAAGTATGAATATTGAATATGTAGTTTATATTTATTTGTAGTATCACTAGTAGGCTTTAGACTTGGTACCCAGAAGTACTACAGAATGAAAGAGGGTGAATACACCACACTAGTTAAAGTCCGTACATCTTAGTGATTTTATGTCTCTTTCGAGAACTATTTCTGTACTAGGTAGTAGAAATTGGTCTAGCCGTTTTTGAGAAATTAAATGTTTTTTAACAATTATTCATTCAATTCAATATTAATTCTATTCTTTATAAATTTATGTTTTAAACAATCTAAGCCAACCGGTCAGTCAATTATTTAGGTATATGTTGTATTTATGTTTTATTTATAACCAGATTAGCCCTGATAGTTCAGATTTTCAGCGATTATTTACGAAACTGTAGCAAATTAATGGTAAAAGGGATAATTAAAAGATATGTTTAACATATATGTTTTAATCCAATTTATGCTGATTACACATGAGCTTTACGTAATATCAAAGTCACATTTGGAATTACCGAACAATTTACAACCTTATTCCCTTAAATGTGAGTATATTTTACAATGAGCATGAGTCGATTTTATTAACGTTAACTCAATAAAAAACTTAACAACCAAAAAGGTTATACGTTAATAAAACCAACATTTACAATACAATTCAAAATTCATTTATTCAAACAATAAATGTAATTAATTCATTTACATTTAAAAATAAATTAATTCATTTACAACTAAAGTCGCTTGAAAAACATTCAATTACTACTGAAATTACGTATTTATTGAATTATTTAACACTGACTACCTAATTTATTTTAGAAATATTGACAGTATGCTTTGAACATTCGATAATTTTAAGGGGCACTAATGAATCTTGATGTTTTTTACAATTAGTCTTACTTTTTACATTTATTAAAAATATACTCATATATTCTATTTATCCATTGTACATTGAAAATCTTTATGAAATAATAATAATGTGTAGGTACGTGTGTGTATTTATGCGTAAAGGTATGTGTAATATCACGAGAAATAAAATTATATTATGAGAAAATAAATTTCGAAAACATTCAATTTCAAAATAAAGCTTCACATTTTATGTTATACTCAATATTTAAAATAAAAATTTTCCCTAATTCAAGAATAGTAATATTCTCGCCATAATTTAAGTAAAGCTTAATAATATAAAATTTAGAAATTCATAATTCTAAATTATTATATTATGAAGCTTAATATCGAGTTATGTTTCATAACTTTCATATGACGACATCGTACTTTTTATTAAATTGTTGTAGAAATAGATTTTAATGTACAACAAAATACAAAATTATATTATATGACTACAATACAAAACTCACATTCTTGAGAGTCGTGGCGTTACTTTCGCTCGTTTATAAGCGTCCTACGTTTTATTAAAACCCATTCTATACCGCCTCAAAATGATTTCTTTATGTTTTAAATGAACATAAGAAAAACATCCAGATTCACTAGTGCTCCTACACTTAGCCTAAATGACAAGCTCTTGAATTGAAAAACACTCATCTTACTTACATACTTGATGTATGCAACAAAATATAATGAAATTACCCTATTAATTTAAAAGTATCAAAATTTAAGACGAGGAAGAATTTTTCTAGGATTAAATAATTGAACAAAAATTTTGGGCGTTAATTGTTCTAATTCAGTTTTTGTATAACTTTAATAACTACGGAGATAGTTTAAATCATCATCATTAATTAATGTCTCGAATGACGTCAAAAAATAAGCCAATCATAAGTGACATATCACACTAGCGGATTGCGAGCGGTTTCAAAGCGGAGCGGGTGCGCAACGAATACGTTGCGGGCGCGCAACGAACACGCCGCGGTTGCGCAGCGAATTCGTTGCGGACGCGTCATTTTGTATACTCTCGCACAAAAGCCAGCCCTTCCGCCTTGCCTAACTTCCATTCAATATTTCCATCGTTTCTGTAGCACTCAATTTTTTAACCGTACTGTGGAAATGCACTTACTTAACAGTTAACTAAAGATGTAATAACAACTGGAGTTGTTAAAAAAAGGTGCTATAAAATTGAATTACTAGGACTTTTAGAATGTACCATACATTCCAAAAGTATGTAACGACTGACCAGTATAATCTCTCCCATAGCAACGTATGTTATAAAGAGATTTTGTGAACCTAATTATGAGCAAAGTGATAGTGAGTTGCTGGTTGCTTGATAAAATTTTCTATTCACTGCTATTTATCTAATAATAAGATAGCCCTGTTTTAGTTAAGGAGCTTTAACATTTATTTCACTAATGAACTTTCTTAATGAGCAATTAAGTTATCTGATTGCATTTCGACCAAGATTTAATAGATAAAACAATACCCTAAACATTAACATGTTATGAAACTCGTAAAAAATAATGATCTCATAATTATTATACTATCACAAGTTATAAGTAACAACCAGCACGGATTCCATTTTGTTAATGAGTGTACATGACTGCGACGTAAACGTTGCGCATCTGCCACGCGTCCGCAACGAATTCGCTGCGCAACCGCAACGTATTCGTTGCGCACCCGCTCCGCTTTGAAACCGCTCGCAATCCGCTAGTGTGATATGTCACTAAGATTCCATTGCGTCATCATTCCCCTCTACCTTTGGCTGAAATAGACTCAAATTATCTCCATAGTTCATTTTAACGTACTAGACTTATAATCTAAAGAAATTTTCGTTTCAATTAGTATAGATTTGGCAATACCTTAAGTTATTTTATTCTCAAAATGGCGTAAAATTATAAGGCACGGTTGAGTACTTGACTAAATTTTTATTTTAATTTATATAGAAGGACGTATAACATAGCTACGATGTCTACCTAAAAGTAAGGTTGGCAAAAATATATGAGGATCAACAAACTTTGGCACTTTATCTTTAAATGTACCTATATGTAAATGAAGTTACATTTATTCAAATAGTAAATGAATTACTTGATATGTCCACAATTGCATACAAAGGAAAGGAAAAGGAAAAACAAAAAATAAAACAAAACAAAAATACAATTAGCTCATTTTTATTTAAATTCGAAAATGTAACATTCAATGTTTTGTAAATATATTCGTATTTCGTCGTTGGATGGACTTTCGAAATTTTCAAAATGATTCACAAATTGTTACATTATTGTTCTCAGTTCATCTGCAATAATTTTACATTAAAATAAACGTAATTGAAATAAAAATAAAGAATTAAGTAGCTTAATAACTTAAAAATAAAATTAATAAAAAGAACTTTGGTATCTGTATTAAAACCGATTAATTTTGTATTTAAAAAAGCTATTATAGAGAAATAAAAATTACAATTACATATATAATCTATTTACAAATAATTGTAAGCGGAGTATAAATTAAAATATTTAATTAAAAACTTATTATTATTGTCAGTTCGCGCTTGAGTATATATTTATTTACAATGAGATTGTAGAAAGACAACTGGCTGTATACAATATACAAATGTGAAGATCTCGCAGTAAATGCAACACATTTCAAAAGAAATAGTTTTTATTCATTTATTAATCATTTACGCCATTCATTCATTAAAACTAAGATTTTCATTTAACAATAAATGCAATTCACATGAACATTCATTTTCATTCAAACATTAACTTTGGGATTAATTCAAAATTTTCCCATAAATTTTGTAAAATAGAATCAAAATCATTAACAATAATCACTATTCTAAAAATCAAAGAGATCCGTCAAGGGAATCATTATAATCGGCAAACGATTAAAAATTACGTACTAAAAATAATTACAATAACAATCAATCAATCACCAATCAATTTGACATTGATTGTTTATCAATCGCTAATGTCTTTTGGACGTCCTAATGTACAATATTGATAAGTCAGTCAAACAAGGTTTGATAAAAATCAAACGGTTAACTTTCATTCCTATCTAAATACCATGGACACATAATTTGGAGTTCGATCATTGGTATCACAATAATGAATTAATATCTATCTAAAATTTTAACTAGTCCGTGATGTATTTACACTGCACTCGTAATTGAACAATCACTTTACAATCCTGAACAGTCACTTTACAATCTTACACTTTACAATCCCGGAACAATCACTTTACAATCCACGAACAATCGTTCATCAATCAATCACGTTTGACACTTACACTACATGTGTTTCACTTCGCTGGTTATACGATTCATCGATAGTGACGTTTTGTTTTTTGTCCTTTTTGATAGTCCCGTACTGAGGGACGTCTGATGTTAGGTTTTGGACAGTAAGGATTTGGTTTGAGCTATTCTGTGGCGTGCTGGAAGACACCGGGCTGCCATATTGATTGCCGTATTTATGCCGCGATGGGTCTTTTAGTATCGATTGCGGTTGTTTCACGGTTGGTGTGTGATTCATCGGTTGGTGCTGGAACAAAAACATGAGGTTAGAACTGGTTGGTTATTTAATACTAATTTATGTAGCGTTTGTAAGTTTTTATAGACAGATATATAACTAAATTAATTTAAACCACATTTATGGAAAAAATATATACAATATAAATAGAAAACACTTTCATAAGCACAAAATGAGCAGAAACTGCGACGCCTTCAAAAATAACAATAATACGATTACATAAATAAATAAAATCGTTTAATCGGCATCATTATAAGCACACAATTTAAAATTAAGAGATTACAACAGGTCAATTTGAACATTTAATAATGATGGTACGATAAAAGCATTAATTAACAAATTAAGGACTTGTAAAATATAGCTTTGTAATCGTAAAAGCTTTTTCAAACTCAGACTAGCTATTCCTGATAATAGGAAATGTATAATTTTAATAGCAATTTTTCCCGAAATAAGGGATGGTTCTCAATGTATAGCGTATCTACTACCTATAGGTACATATTTTGTAAAAATAAACAATTAACTCGAGTCGTTAAAACTATTCTGTTAAAACGGAATTTAAGTCATTTCGTGACTCAAAGAGTAGTTCGTCTAGTCGCGTAATTCAGTAATAAAGCACAGAATTACTAAATATTTTTCAACAGAGAGAACTGTCAAAATCACGAAATTTAACTGTGTAAAAATGAAGTTTTTTGCATAGCACTTTACATAATTTAGACCGCTATTGCGTTGTGCATTTTTTAATTCCTTTTATTATTCTCTTTCTACATAACATATTTATGTAAATGAATGAGGAATGAACTAAAACCTGAATAAATCCTAGATACTGAAATGCTAGTTTTTGTATTTGTGGAACATTTTTTGTAATACATAATTTCGTGCCAGCTTGCCGTGTGCTCTATTTTTATTGATAGTAAAATATTCAAATGAAAAAGCTTTTTTAGTCAATATGGTGTAACGGAAGGCTTTTAAGTAATTTCTCAATATAGATATAGTTTGTATGTATGTATGTATGTGCTGTTTTCACTCCAACACAGCTAAATATCATAGAGATTATGTGATAGGAATAATCTTGAAAGATCGGATTCAATTTTTTTTCGAATTATAGAAATTAGATATACTATTGACGTATATCGAAGTTCGAATTATCTTTATATTTCATAATATATTCGTGTAACTAATTGAGGAACCTACTTGGGACTGGAGTGGGACCATCCGAAAGGAACTAGCTTTCAGAAAAAAAACATCAAAATCGGTTCACCCAGTCGAAAGTTCTGAGGTAACAGACATAAAAACAGTCAAATTGAGAACCACCTCCTATTTTGAAGTCGGTTGACAAAATTATCTTTATTATTATAGAAATAAATGGAACAAATATCGATTCTACGTAAATAAATATATTTAATCTATGAGATTGCCTGTGGATAAAATCATAGATATCAAAGAACACAAAGGTCTAAACAAATTATTAATATTGCATGTTCAAACACACGGACAGGACAATCCTATTTCATATTTATAAGTGTTTAAGTTCCTTTGACATTTACACTATACGATACGATGTCGGATGCAGATATTAATTTATTGTCTACTAGATTACAGAAAAACCCTCATAGTTGTCATTCCTATGGGATTTCCGGGATAAAAAGTAGCTGGTCTTATTCTGGGTCTTCATCTACATACCAAAATTCATTGCTATCGGTTCTGTAGTATTTGCGTGAAAGAATAACAAACATCCATCCTCACAACTTTCGCATTTATAATATGAGTAGGATAACTTTCATTTATATACACAGTTAATATTAAATTATATCTAAATAAAAATAAGACTCTAACCATGATAAAACAATTAGTTCTTCCCACATATTTTGAATCAAAGTCGCTTTATCTGTCCCTATGTATGCTTAAATCTTTTAAACTACGCAACGGATTTTGATGCGGATTTTAATAGATAGGGTGATGCAAGAGGAAGGTTTTAATATATAATTTATTAGGTTTTAAACAACGCGGGCGAATTCGCGAGCGGAAAGCTAGCATTTAATCCACATCCGATATCGTTACGATATATCGTACCCTCTAAACAAGTTCTAAAAATACGTACAACGGAGTCTTTGTGAAATCGTATAAAATAACATGTATTGGAAAATGAAATCCTTGAACGTCACAATTAGTTGGTTCTCTTGGCTTCGGGGAATAAAGGGAATAAAGCATGTTTTAATGCTGGATTTATTTTTTAAAGCCATTTTATTTTATTAAAGTGCTTGTACAATTAGTTTTTCTGAGATGTCTTGTAAGAATTACGTATTGATTTAGAATCGATTCTATGTTTCTCGATGGAAGGGGGGGGGGGGGGGAATAAAAATTTATCGATTAAGTTGTAATTAGGTACTTGTTACTTTTCTTTTAAACTGAAGTAAAGCTTTATAATTTTTATTAATTCTGATATTATGTATCGTATCGAACAATTTTTAGTGTTGATTAATAAGTAAGTATATACTTCTAACAATTTTTGACCTCACGCTTCTGAAACTCCAATCGAATACAACAATATGTCAAATTTCAAATACAAGATGGCGGACAACACAAAATGGAGTCGAAGCTTTTAAATTATAATTCATTAAAACATTAATTTTACTCAAAATTTGTTACAATTAGACGAAGATATAACTATAAAAATATAAGAAAACTAACAAAAAATACCAAATTACCTGTGCACAGTTCCCGGGATGTAGTACAGTGACGTCAGGGGGCGGGACCGCTAGCTTGTCAAAGCGACGCCGCAATGTACCGCCTAGTGATTGACGATCTGTATGGAAAACAATTATTATTATGTATTGTATTCAGAAAAACAAGGAATATAAATAAAATTCACAATAGCAAGTAAGTTTCTTGCCGGTTCTTCTCCATAGATACTGCTTTCCGAATCGGTGGTAAATGATTAAAATATGTTATGACAAAAGTGCTTTTATAAGAAGTCTAATTGAATAAATAAATGTTTGAGTTTGAGTTTGAATATATTAAGTCCAGAAAATATCGAAACGAAACGGTATAGATTATATTCTAACGAAAATAAATGCGGTGAATTGTAAGCCAATGGTAAGGATTGCAATTCTAATCTAATTTGAATGAATATATGTAATATGAATTCTGATTTGAAAAAATCTTTCGGTGTTAGATAGCCCATTTATCGAGGAAGGCTATTGGCTATATATTATCACGCTAAGACCAACAGGAGCGGAGCAAAGCGGTAAAAACCGCGGAGCACAGCTAGTGTCACAATAAATATTTTTTGCTTTCTTTCAATGTTTTTCCAAAATAGAAGAGATCTAGTAAATGAATACATTAGAATAATATAAAACTTACCGTCCATACAGCCCATAGGGCTCGGTAAATGTGAAGGCGAGACCCCGTTGAGGTGCGGCTTGTTCAGTGGTTGAGCGCTGTATTGCTGCGGTGGGGTTGGGGTTCGACCCGATTGTTGTTGCTAGATATATAAATATAGATTAATATAATATACATTTAATACAATTACGGTCAAAGACGAAAAATTATCTATAAATTTCAAACAATTTTAATCGAATATAGATTAATAAAAAAGAACTTTATGTATTTATATGTATGTAAAGGTCAAAGATTGAAAAGGATCGCAGTTTGAAATTATAAATTCATACTAATAGTCGATTGTAAGAAAAGAGGTGGTGGTTCACAGACAACCTAACCTAACATTCGATCAATCTTCGCTAACCTAATTTTTCACTTACCTAAAACAAAAATAAATATAAATTTAATTGATCAAAAATAATCCTTTATCCATGGGTGACAATAGAAATTAACATCAGTGTTTTTGAGTTTATCACGAACATACAGACAGACGACGCGGCGGAGGACTTTGTTATATTATAATATTATGCAGTGACTACACAAGAACATGTTGTAATTTATTCTAAAACTTCATGGATTTGGGTACATATTGTAACTTATTCTAAAATTTCAAGGGTACATATTGTAACTTATACTAAAATTGTATGTATGTATGTAGGGTACATGTAGTAATTTAATTAAAATTACATGGGTACATGTTGTAACTTACACTAAAACTTTATGGGTACATATTGTAACTTATTCTAAAACTTCATGGGTACATCTAGTAACTTAAAACTACATAACTACGAATTGTAATTTATTTCAAATTACATACCTGTTGTAAATATTCGCCAATAAGCGGTGGATATGAGAGATATCGATCAGACGACATGTTGTAGTACGATCCGTCGAGCGGGGGCATGGGGCTTGGTGCCGGGATGTAGTTCTGTTTGCCTGGGGACAAAGGTTTTATTAGCATTTTTTTTGAAAATATTTATTAAGTAAAATGATCTGAGATTTTTGTTGTAATTAATATTTATTGTGTGAGCCGAAAAAGAACAATTTTGAAGGATGTTAACTTGAACAAAACTTTCTAAATCGATTACGGTTTTAGCAATAAAAAAGAGTTTCTTTTCAGTTAAAAATAAGAGTCAAGAAGAGCTTTAGTTTATGCTGACCACTTAAAAAACAAAAGTAAGCAAGAATTAAGAAGGCTCATCAATAACCAGCAATGCTCAATGTATCTACTTGTGTATATTTTTACGAATAAACGTGAGAAGAGTATGAGCACAAGAAAAAGATAACATAATAAGACTTACTAGCCGCCCAGCATGTTATGTTATTTTTTTTAACCTTTATACACAATAAAAATCTTACAAAATAACAATTTAATTTGTCTTTCTTAATGCCTTGTACATAATAAATTTCTTTTTTGGAGATTAAAACAGTTTTATTTTTTATTACAATTTTGAAATTCATATAATAGCATCTTTGTCTTTAAGAGTTAGTAAGTAACACATAAAAAGAGTATAACACTTACCAGCACTCCGTCCCAGCGTGCTATGTCCACTAGAATCCCTGTTCCGGTGCGGGTGGGGCAGGGTCCGCGCGTGCTCGCCCTCGTACACCGCGTAGTTCGGTGGGGGGTAGTCTAGGGGAGGGGGGATTAGTTGCTCGTCCAGGAGATATTCCGTCTGGAGGGGAGGAATAATCGAAATTTTATAAACATAATAATAATAAAATTCATTTATTTCTTTCCAGTACATGTACAGTAATATAATAACACTAGATTTCCGCCCGCGGCTTCGCCCGCATTTTCAAAGGAAAACCCGCATAGTTCCCGTTCCCGTGGGATTTCTGGGATAAAACCTATCCTATGTGTTAATCCAAGTTACCCTCTATATGTGTGGTAAATTTCATTGTAATCGGTTCAGTAGTTTTTACGTGAAAGAGTAACTTACATCCATACATCCATACTTACAAACTTTCGCCTTTATAATAAAGCTGGTGCCTATGGTAGGTGTAAACCTGTAATATAGGTCACCAGGTCTCCACCACTCGGATGAACAGAACATTATAGTTTAGACAAAGAAAGAAACTATGTAACTTAAAAATCACAAACACATTCTGTCTTGAATTTGATATTTTTGGTTTTATGGCATTCAAAGGCAAACATTCAGATTTATCGAATTAGTATTTTTTGTCATTCATTAAAATTTATTTACTAAACATTATTCCTATCAATACAATATGTGTTAATATGTACTGCTTCTTTTTAATTTTTTTCGTAAATTTAATTGGTATTACCACAAAACAATTTAAACGCAGTCTAACTTTAAACCAGGGATCTGTCACTTTAATAGTTGTCTATGTGAAATAAGACAAAACCAGATTAAAGAGAACCCATGTTTAAAAATAAACCCTGTCTATTTGTATGTTTGCCATTTTCATTATTAACTACCTAAAAATCCTACTTAATAGAAGAATTCGATTACAACGCAAAATTCGAAAGCATTAGCATAAAACAAAATATCATTCTTTAAAATCATTACTTAACGCGAGTTTAAAATCGTTATGTTCAATGAAATAGATTTGAATCAAATCGTTGTAAATTTGATGAATTCAACTTTAGAATTTAGTTTTGAATTATTCACGTTCATAACAAGATATAATACAATAGTCCACATTTAGCTATATTTCCACACTGATTTTCATTGACGAAATTTCAATACATATTGAAAATTCCGGCGATTACGAATAAACATATACAATGACGACCAATCATATACAGCTCTCTACACTATCATTATTGCTACTCGCCCAACGCTTAGAAAACATAATATATCAATACTAATATTATAAAGCTGAAGAGTTTGTTTGTTTGAACGCGCTAATCTCAGGAACCTGGTCCGATTTGAAAAATTATTTCGGTGTTAGATAGCCCATTTATCAAGGAAGGCTATAGGCTATATATATCATCACGCTAAGACCAACAGGAGCAGAGCCAAGCGGGCGAAACCGCGGGTCACAGTTTGTAATATACATATATACCGCTTCTACGTCAGTATATATATGTATTATAAGCAACTAGCTTTCCGCCCGCGGCTTCGCCCGCGTTTACAAAGAAAAACCTGTTCCCGTAGGATTTCCGGGATAAAACCTATCCTATGTCCTTTCTCGGGTATCAAAATATCTCTATACCAAATTTCATGCAAATTGATTCAGTAGTTGAGGCGTGATTGAGTAACAGACAGACAGACAGAGTTACTTTCGCATTTATAATATTAGTATGGATTATCAGCAATTAACAAATATACCTTGGGTTGCCTGGAAGAGATGGCTCTGTAGCCATAAGGTCGCCCATTGTGCAATTTATGTGTATTCTTTTTTATGTAATGTCTGTAATTTGGTGTGTACAATAAAGTTCTCATTCATTCATTCATTCAATAAAAACTTACTTGATTCAACATATGCCTATTCGGCATGCTTGGTACTTCAGGTATTGGCGGCGGTTGTCCGTCTCCATCTTGTGAGTATGTCTCAGATTTCTCCGAAACGGATGAAAGGGTCTCTCCAGTCATTGTATCGTTGTATGATGATGGGGCATACATTTCGATAGTTGCCGATTTTGACGATTGGCCCGCTTGTTCTGTAAGGTTTTTTACGTGAGAATGATATAATCGTAATGATAGATGATTTTATTTTAATGTATAGGATAAAACATATTTAAAGTTAAGTTGATGAGTGAAGAAACAGTTAGTAATAGTTAATTTGTTTATGTTAAATAATATTTAATCAATTATTACAATGACAAAGTAACAATTTTTGTTTTTGGTTTCATCAAAATATGAAGTCTCACAAAATATTAGCAAAAATTGATTAAAAGAGAGAGATTTTTATTACAGTAATTATCTTGTAGGAATCGAACCTAGGTTACCTTCATGATTAAGTTTCGCTAAAGCGAAATATAGTAAAAGAGGAAAATTCACAAGAAAGCATTCTTAGTGATACTAAATAACATTGCACTCTAAGAACATCTAAAATCCAAAGATTTACCAAAATTGCATTAAAACTACAACGAAATTGTATGTAATAAGCCGCTTACCTTTGAGTCTTCGGGAGCGTCGTTTCCAAACAAAACAAGCGACCAAAGCCGCGTTAATAAGAACTAAAACTACACCAGCGATGGAAACATAAACTACTACGGATTTTGATACATCCGCCGTTTCTACATACTCTGTGGATACTACGTTTAGCTCGCCTACTTCTGATGAAGCTAAAATAAAAAGAAAAAACAAAAAATGAGGCAAAAATAAAAAAAAAACGTGGAGGTGGGAGGTGCTGTAAGTGACGATTTTTTGAAGTGAAACTTCTTTAGGCGCGTTGAGAGTAAAATTTCAAGGTCGCGTCATGGCAATACCGTCACGTCATGGATTAAGGCGATTTTGGTGTCTTTGAATCTTGCCAAAGAAGTTTCACTACTGACACGTATGCTCACTACACACGCTCTTTGTTTGTGAACGATGAAATAACCAAAAAGATACAAAAAATGCAAAAAAAATTTTTTGTCACAAACATCAAGTACAGTCGCTACATCAAACCTCGAATTCGTTTGTTCGTCCGTCTGTGCAAACAGAAGCCGACCAAAAGTACATTCAAGAGGATAAGAGCCGTGCCCACTATTGTCCCGGTAATAATGAATACCCCGGGCACGTTGTAAGAGTTGTATTCCTCTGAACTCGACTGTACGGACGATGGGAGTACGTCTATGGACAAATGTGGTTTTAACCCATAGTATTTAATAATTATTTAGCTATTGCATAGCTTCTATCGCGGGCCTTGAGCGCGGGGACCAAATCGAGAAATTCCGTAACGGAAAAACCTCACGCTCCCCACGGGGACGGGCGCGGAGGTGTGGCTTGAAGGCATAGTATGCAATAACTTTACCGCGGCAGTCCCCGAGTGTGTTTTTATACTAGATTTCCCCCCGCGTTTTCAGTAAAACCCGCATAGTTTCCATTCCTGTGGGATTTCTGGGATAAAAAGTAGCCAGCTTCAAACCAAATTTCATTGTAATCGGTTCAGTATTTGCGTGAAAGAGTAACAATCATCCACTCATCCATCCTCATAATCTTTCGCATTAATAATATTAGTAGGATTTGACAAAAATAGTAATTTGCGTTTAATTTACTGCTGATTTAATGAAATTTTGACACCTTCTGACCACGACTTCGTCTTAATAAGTTCGTTCGTTCTAAATTTTAAGACTTTTAAGAAGTTTAAGTTTGAAGATTATTATAGTACTGTCACACTCAAAGTATTAATATCATAGTTAGGTAAATTATTTCTAAAAAAGGCTATTTATAAGGGCTTCTGAAATAAGATCAATTAATAGTCTAATATCAAACTTTAAGTAGTTCATCAGGTAAATATTTATTTATACCAAAATAAAAAACATTTCAGAGTGTGACAGACTTACTTGAGTGTCTTATAAATAGTATAACTTCAAAAATAACTACACTTACTCAATGTAGTCGCCTTAGTGTCATCTGGCCGGTATTTACTCTGTCCAATTTTATTTATGGACATTACAGAAAATACGTAATCTGTATTTCTTTCGAGACCGTGAATGGTGAAAGATGTAGCGTTTCTTGGTGTTACATCTTCATATTTGTATGTTTCGTCGTATATTTTGCTGCAAAAATAAGATTAATCAAAAAAATTATCACCCATTGATGATAATTTGGTCATTACAATCATTGCTGTAAAATTATCAATTACTAGCTGTGCCGCGCGGTTTCACCCGCATTACTCCGCTCCTGTTGGTGTTAGCATGATGATATATAGCCTATATTACTCATGGATAATGTAGCTTTCGAATGGTGAAAGAATTTTTAAAATCGGTCCAGTAGTTTATGAGCCTATTCATTACAACCAAACAGACAAACAAAGTTTTCCTCTTTATAATATTAGTGTAGATTAATAATTATCAATTATTAATAAAATCATCATCCATTGATAATAATTTGTTCATAACCAATCATCAATCAATCGATAGACCAAACAGTACAATCGTCTAAATTTATATGTAAAAGTGGTTATCTAACCAATTTTAATTTTATTTATTAATTTATCAAAAATACTTCAACACATAATTATGGATTCAAGAAAATTACTAAAGCAGAAATGTTGTATAAATTACTATTTCTTCATTCAACAATCAAATATAACAACAATCAATCAACCAATCAACACAATCAAACAATCATTTACATTCAATCATTCACACATCATTTTTTTCTATCTTAGAGAATTTTTAACACAAAAACTTACCGGAATCGAATCCTGTACCACGAGAACAGGCCACCATCGAAGCCGGGCACCCACTCCAATGTGACTGAGTTATGAGTCACGTTGGTTACAACTACTGATGTTACTGGATCTATAAATATAGAAAAATATGAAATTTCTCTTGACTAATTAAAATTTTTAGAAGTAAATGATGGTTGAAATTTAACAAATAAATGTATTTTTCTATGGATCATTTAGATATGTTTAAAAAGTGATTGTAACTTGTAAGTTTAGTGTTCGTGAAGAAGATAAGCAAATTTTGAGGAAATACAAGCTTCGGTAGCTATTCTTACACAAATCAAAGTTATGTTAATAAAAATGTTTCAGAAAAAGACCTGATGCACTATTAAAGTCAACAAAGCATTACATACATAAATTTATCAATTTCGCTCATGAAGGACATTTAAACCTAAAAGTAAATATTACTAGCATGTCGCCCGCAGCTTCGCCCGCGGGATAAAAACTATCCTGTGTTAATCCAAGTCCTCTATGAGTGTGCCAAATTTCACGAAAATTGGTTCAGCAGTTTTGGCGTAAAGGAGTAACAAACTAACCTACAAATTTTTGCTTTTATAATATTACTAGGATTATTATTAAAAACTTACCTGGGGCACTAGTAACATCCAATTTAACCGACATCTCCCCATAACCCAAATGGTTTCTAGCCGAACACTGATATACGCCATAGTCCATAGACGTGACGTCACGAACGAGCAAAACCGACGCAAAAGTTAATGCGTCGATCCGATGGAACTCGGAAACGTATTTTGTTGAAGTGTTTGTGGGTAGTTTTATGCCGTTTTTCGACCATGTGAAGTTGGGAGGTGGTACTGATTTGCATCTGTTGAAAATAGTAATTATATAATAAATAAATATTTAAGGAAAATTTTCACACACGGCACAATCTGATCCCATACTAAGCTTTCGCTTGTGTTATGGAAACCAGATGGCTGATAAACATACATATATGATTTTAAATAAATACTTATATAGATATTATTTAACACCCAGACACAGAGCAAATAACATAATGATAAAAAATAATACTTAAATAATATTTATTTAATATTTAATTTTTTAATTTATTTAATTTTAAGCAAATCAATTAAAATTTACAACAAACAGTTAAAAATATCAATACACTCACTTGCAAACCAATCGTCCAACTTGTCCAACATTCGTAGCCGACTTCACTATATTCGGCGAAACATCCATTTCCGGTTTGAACTTCATCACCAACGTCACATCCCGTCTCTCATCACCGATCCCATTGTTCACCACACACGTGTAGTTGCCAACATCATCTCTCGTCACTTTGTCGATGATGAGAGTGCTTGTTTGGTTTCTGGTGTCAAAGGTGATGGATCGAGATGATAGGTCGTAGTCTGGTCGCTCCCATTTTATGTGATCGGGTGATAGCGGGTTACCTGTAGGATAATTTAAAATCGTTATTCGATCAAATTTCAACTAAATCTATAGCTAATACTTATAATGTGCAATAAGCTACAGCAAATTATTATATTGTTATTGTGTTTTTTGCTGAAATAAATAATTTTTCATTTTTCAGGTAAATACATTAAGGTTGTGTTAAGGTATATAGCAATTAACGGTTCCAGACTGATATCTTTGCTAAGTTCCCGAGTAATCTGTAAAATATTAGCAGATTAATGCGTTCGATACTTTGTAAATGACCGACAAATAAGATTGATTGTAATTATAAGAATATAATAATGAGTTCGATAATTGTAAATTACCAAAATGTTTTTATAAAATTTATCGAATAGGGCAAATCATATAAATTAAGGAAAGTTACATTTTATTAAGATTTTGAGCTTATTGGATTAACATTTTCGTGGTTTTTATTCCATGTTTATATTATAAAGAGGAAAACTTTGTTTGTTTGTTGGTAATGAATAGGCTCATAAACTACTGGACCGATTCTTTCACCATTCGAAAGCTACATTATCCACGAGTAATATAGGCTATATATTATCACGCTAAGACCAACAGGAGCGGAGCCACGCGGGTGAAACCGCGCGGCACAGCTAGTAATAAATAAAATAAAAGTATATGTACTCATATATTTACCATTAGCAGCGCAAACCAGTATTGCATCTTCATTAGCACTTGGTACTCCCACTTGATATACTGATTTGATCTCCGCTGCATCTGTTACAAACATATTTGTAAATACGTTTTTATATTAAGGGCCGATTTTCAAATACTTATCCGTCCAATAAAGTATTACACGATAATATTAAAATGTCACGTAAACTGTCAAATACGGGCAATTGGAATACGTTTTTAAAATGGTCGTTTTATACATTATTCGACGAATAAGTTTTAAGTTTTAACCAAGGATTGAAAAATCAGCCCTTAGTAAGAAAGACCTTTTGGTAAAACTTTTGGTAGAATAGATGTTTGATTAAGTTAAATTTTGCTTCCAAACATATTGGGAAATAAAGTTACTAATAAATATTATTGTTTAATAAAACGCTAACGCGTGTTGTTTCAAACAACGTTTGGGTACATGTCTTAAATAAAGTTCGGGTACATATATTATCGTTTGGGTACATGTATTAAAAACGTTTGGGTACATATCTTAAAAAAACGCTTGGGCACATGTTGTTTGACCTTAAAACACTTGAACAAATACTCACAATGCACAGACACAGTGATGTTTATAACAGCAGCGCCTTGCGAGTTGACAGCTTCACAAGAGTACACGCCAGCGTCATGGCGTGATAGTCGCGTCATGTTTAACATGTTGCCTTCGGAGATTATTCTGTCATCTGTAAGAAAAAGTATTAGATCCAAGAAAAAAGCCAAAACTAAAAGACTAAGGGCCGATTTTTCAATCCTTGGTTAAAATTTATCTGTCCAATAAAGTATTACACAAACATTTTGAAATGTCACCTGTAAACTGTCAAATACGAACAATTAGAATATATTTTTGAAATGGTAGTTTAATACGTAATTCGATGAATAAGTTTTAACTAAGGATTGAAAAATCAGCCCTAACAAAAATATTATGTTCTATGGAAAGAGACTAACCAACGTCCTAGTAAAGTAAAAATTTTAATACATATATAAAGAAGCTTTAAAAAGTGTGCGGAGCTGGGGAAGATCGTTAGTACTAAATTATCTATACTTCTATACTAATATTATAAAGCTGAAGAGTTTGTTTGTTTGAACGCGCTAATCTCGGAAACTACTGGTCCTATTTGAAAAATTCTTGCGGTGTTAGATAGCTCATTTATCGAGGAAGGCTATAGGCTATATATGATCTTGCTAGGACCAACAGGAGCGGAGCAATGCGGGTAAACCGCGGGGCACAGCTAGTAATATTGATAAATAAGAAAAACGAATAAAATAGAATTGATAAATACGGTTAACTCGTATAATAACTAAATATTATATAAATAAATACCACACAACTATTAGGTGACCCATATAGTTTACAAAGCGACTCAACCTACAAACATGTTATATTAAATCGAAAGTCCCTGAACTAAAGCCATATAAATTATTATTGAAAATCAAATTATCGAAGCGAATATTAAATATCCTTTCGTATTAGATATTTCAATAATTCCGTTAGATATTAATAGCTTTTGAATATCGGTTTGTGAATGCTCTTGATAACTATTTAAGAAGTTAATATTTTTTTGTTATACTAGTAACTCACCCCGGCCTTGCGCATTATTTTGCATAAAAACTCGTTTTATGTTCTACGTATCAACACCTTATATTTCAGGACAAGGACAATAATATTTATTTCAGGACAATTTTCACACACGGCACGATCTGATCCCAAACTAAGCTTTAGTGTTATGGAAAACAGATGGCTGATAAACTTACATATATAATTTAAAAAAAATGTATGCGTGTAATAGAGTTCACACGTAAGAAGTGAAACTTCTTTATGAGCTTAAAAATGTCACGAGTATGGCGTAGCACAAAAATGTCACGCATACGGCGTAACGCAAAAATGTTACACTAAATTTTTGTCCAACCCCGATAAAGAAGTTTCACTTCAATAATTAATGATGTAATTAAATAAAATACTCACTACTCGTAGTATAAGAAGCCTGTGTGATCGGCAGACCATCTTTAGTCCAGGTATAAGCGATACCAGACGGGTTCCCATCAGCTCGAACAGACACTATCAGTTGTTCATTTTCGACACCCACGGCTGTGGTCTGACTCGATTCGTCGAATATTGGCGCGTCTGTTGAATAAAATGTAGTATTATATATTAAATTATAGTAAACTAGTGGTCCGCCCCGGCTTTGCCCGTGGTACATATTTCGCAATAAAATGTAGCCTATGTCCTTTATCGGGTATCAAAATATCTCTATACCAAATTTCATGCAAATTGGTTCAGTAGTTAAGGCGTGATTGAGTAACAGACAAACAGACAGAGTTACTTTCTCATAATTTATAATATTAGTATGGATACAAATTTTTCAATTCTTCCATGCCAATATAATATTATATCTAATGTTATAGTGAAGGTTGAAATTTATGTTGGTAACGAATGAACTATTAAAAATGCAATTTATTAATAATATACATAAATATTTTTTTTTGTTTGCTTGCTTCAAGAAAGTACTGGCCTGATTTGAAATTTTCTGTTTTTGACAGCCCATTTAATGAAGAGGAAATATTTTATCATGCTATTACTAATATGAGTGAACCGAAGCGGGTAAATCCACGGGGCACAGCCTATATCTATACTAATATTATAAAGCTGATGTGTTTGTTTGTTTGAACGCGCTAATCTCAAGAACTGCTGGCCCGATTTGAAAAATTCTTTCGGTGTTGGATAACCCATTTATCGAGGAAAACTATAGGCTATTATATCATCACGCTCAGACCAACAGAAGTGAAGCCACGCGGGTGAAACCGCGGAGCGCAGCTAGTTAATCGTATAAAAATCCAAGAGGGTATATATTAGAAAATGTTTCTGCGTATAACTTTGTAGTAATTCTCAAAGTAAATAGGTATAGGAACTATCGATATCGATGAATGTATTGAGAAGTAATTTAGGCTAAACTGGCTTTATCCGAAACATTCACGTGCATTGGTCTGAACGATTCGATCCCTCTATGTCTCCAATATGGCCGACACACAGTTCAAACTTATAATTCCTTCAGCATTTGGAATGCTTTGAGTCAAATTTCTGCGAATTTCTGGAGATATATGAGATTTTGTCGTGCAATAATGAATTTGGATACTTACCTATTTTATCAAATATTTAATAAGATGGTACTTTTGGGAAGAGTATAATTATTTCATATTTGACTTTTAATACACTTCGTGTATAATATTCATATTAAAGAGGCTAGATAAACATAACGTTTATTTTTATAACATAATCACTACATAGTATAAAACAAAGTCGCTTTCTCTGTTCCTATGTCCCTATGTATGCTTAAATCTTTCAAAGTACGCAACGCATTTTGATGTGGTTTTTTTTATATAGATAGAGTGATTCAAGTGGAAGGTTTTAGTATATAAATTATTAGGTTTTAGACAAAGCGGGCGAAGCCGCGGGCGGTAAGCTAGTTATAAATATAACGCTGTTAATATCCTTCTGTCACAAAGAAAGTTTAGCATGCTAACCATGTTTTGTACAAATAAAACTCAAAGTGTTCCCAATATCGTTTAGAACAAACATATAAAAGAACATAGTTTCTACACTACGTCGTAGAATAAAATTTTATTTGTGCAATGGTTATAGGAATTCAGACTTTTTATATACTGAACCTTATGTTGCTAGAAATAAATATAAAGGGTTTTGTTATTTTACCTGATAAACCCTAACAATTTTCATATGCAACTTATATTTTGCAACACACTTATCTTAAATCGAAAATTCAACACATATTTAACGTCAGTAATGACTCATTCATTTCAATCCTCAGTTAGGACACATTTAACCTCAGTTACAACATCTTAAACCCCAGTCACAAAACCTAAAACCCCGGTTACATTTCTATAAACCGCAGTTAAAGAACTTAAACCAAAGTTACTCACACAAAACTTTCAGCGTCAATGCATCGTGCACACTCCTCTGTATCGCTTCGTTCATCGCTTGACAAGTGTAAACCGCGCCGTTTAAATCTTTGGTTATGTTTAACTTGAGTTCGATGGTGGATACCGTCCCGCCGTGTAAGCCTTTCTTCATTTTTGTTGGTTGACCTGGTGAAAAAATAATTTATAAATTTGGTATTATGCTTGAAATAATGTGAAATAATGATTTTTATAAACAAAAACAAACTAAACTTAAACTTTTTTACACATATGAACTAGACATATCAGTTTAGTACGTATTTAGACGATTTAAAAGACTTCGTTTAAGAGTTTAGAAGCATTTATAAATTTATAGTTTAGAAGCACTTTTGAATAGCCAAAATACAGAAATAAATTATTGACCATCGATTCGGAAAGCAGTATTGAAGTAACATATAGGAAAATGACAGTTTTCTTAGTCTTGTGATTTATTAATTTTGTTTATTTGTACAGCCATGGATTAAACCTATAATTAAACGTAATGCTTATAACTCGACAGCACGGCAATTTAATAATCCTTCTATTTCTTTTAAGTTTTATTTATTTATTATTTCTAATAGAATAATAGTATGTATAAAAAAGATATAAAATTGATTTCCTCCAAATTCTAGAAACACGAGATAAATACGAATAAAATGAAAAAGAGCTACAAAAGCGAATGTTTAAACTGCACACACGAATATTTGAAATGTCTCTCGTAAATTCAACTTTATCAAGTTGATAATAAAATTCAGAATCAAATAAACGTGACGCTTGAGAGATATATCAAATAGTTAAAAGAAACTTGAAGTGGAAATTAACTTTTACTGCGTTCTTTAATTGCCTTTCTGAAGGTTTTTTGGTATCTCTTTTTAGAGACGTAAAAACGGCAATGTTTGAAAACAAATAATTATCTAATATAAATGAGAATATCGATTTCTTTAAGGATTATTAAGAAAAGTGTTATAAAATCATATTTGTTTATAAGTATACTTGATAAAATATCGCAATTCTTAAAAGCCGATCCTTTTGACAAATATAAGGAATTTAAACAACCACTTAATTAATTATTAACAAAATACATTTTGACATGAAACGAGGCAATAGTTGAATTGTTATTTGTTATTAATAAGAATAAATATGAGCACATAACTGTATTTAAATAGGTATGGTGTGCAAAAAAAGTAATTTCATTTATTTATAAAACATTTATAAATAAATGAAGAAATTTTATACATTTTGTTACTTCTGTTTTTTAATAATTACGAACATAATATGTACGGTGTGCAAAAAAAACCTTTCGATAATAATATTTATACATGGTGTTCACTTTTTTGTTACCTAAGTATTTAAATATTAGTTATTACGGTGTGCAAAAAAACTTTTTATTAATTAAATAATGTTAAATACATACTCTGTACAGGAATCCCATCCCTCCACCAGGACAGTGTTGCCGGTGGGTTACTACTGGCTGCGTCACAGTAGAGCGTCCCTTCGATTCCCGGACGAAGCTCTTCCGGTTCTGCCCGCACTTTCACTGCCTCGGGGGCAACTGCGGGCAAATAAATATATAAATATTTAATATTCACAATGATGAAGGCAATGTAACATGAGATCATAAAAACAGCAAAGAACTGAAGTTTTTAACGGGGTCACAGGGAAATTTGTATAGGTATATAATTTCATTTCTAAAATTTAGGCAGGTAATTCCTAAATAAATTTAAAAGTGATAAACGTGATTAAAGGCATTGAGTGTTGTTTTTTGGTAACAGTACATATAAATGTAAGGATAGCAAAAAATATCATAGATACCACATATAGGTATATCATATACCATAATACCAGAATACAAATATTTCTTTATAAAAATTAACTTCAAAATAATCTCAATCAAGAATTATTAAACGAATACATTACCTTACAATACGAAATAATCTAAAGAAAGGAAAGTACCACAATCTCCACAATATAATTTAAACGGAAGAGCAATTAAAAATGAACCCTATTACCTAGATCTTAAGCGCTAAACACATTAAAATAAATCAATTACCCCATAAACTTGGAAACTAACGATTAAACTTACATAGCAAAGACTTGTAAATGAAATTCCTTAAGTTTCTAGCTTAGTTTAATCAATATGAATCTTGGAACCTACGAAATTAGTAAATTCTTCAGTATTATATTTTGGTGGTACTTTTACTACGTATTACTATAGTCCTTTTCACCTATGATGATTCCTGTGACACTTCATCGTGTTCCAAATTACGTATTTTATATTTAAAACGCCAAAATAATTTTAGTGCATAATATTTTTATTTTATGGCGGCATTATTACCAAAAATATAAAAATGAAACATTAGCTTTTAAATCAAAAACAGTACATTTAGCTTATAAATCAAAAACAGTATTGTTTAGTTTAATATAATGAAAAATAAAATAAAATAACACAAAAATATAATACCTACGCAATTCGTGTACATGAAATGGATCGTTGAAAAATCATAGAGTTGGAAAATCATATAATCGGCGTCCATCTTGTGATCGTTTGTCAATCGAGTCAATCGTCTGTACGAGTACGTCAGCCTTGTATACAAGTTGCATTTTTATATTGATACTTTACGTGGTATTCTGTTATTGTTACTAATTGTTATTGTTGACTTTTTGTTGCTGTTGTTTGCTAAGTTTCCTTAGTTAATTGTTGGCGAAATGCCGAAAAAACTAATTTTGGTACTTTATTCAAATCGATTTCATTTCCATATAAAATATTATCGATTATCGGAAAAAATTGATACGATTTCAGTAAAGACATCTCTACACGTGTCAAAAATCGATGTGTCACAGAAATCATCTTAGGTGGAAAGGACTATAACTAGATTTTACCCGCGGCTTCAACCGCATAGTCAAAGAAAGAGGTATGTCATATTTTTATACTGGCCCGGGTTTAGTATTCCGAGATATAAATTCGGATCGCAAACTTCGTAGCAAATTTCATCCGAATCGGTTTAGTGGTTTGTAGACTCGATCTTGAGCCACTTTAAACGGACAGGTTTATTTCAAAATTCGTACACTTGTGAAGGGTCGGTGATAATACAATAATTTATTAAATAAATTATTGTATTATCTATTTTAATTATTATATTATTGGATAAATACAGGGTGGCGTGTTGTCTCCACTCCTTTTTGCCATTTTCATAAATTCTTTGACTCCTCATATAACGTCTCTCTACCATATGTATGCAGATGATCTTCAAATTTACACTCACTCAGACGCAGGGTCTCTGCCGGAGCGACCAACACTGATTTAGCTTCCATCAGTAAGTGGAGTACACTTTTTGGAATTCAGATCAACCCACGCAAAAGTCAAGTCATTATAATTGGAAGTCCACAACTCCGCTCAAAAATAAGCTGGGCCGATTTACCCCCTGTGCACTTGAATGGAATTGTCATACCCTATAGTTCTGAAGTAAAAAATCTAGGCATAACTTTCGACGAGGTGTTATCATGGGTGCCTCAAGTCAAAGCAGTTAGTAAAAGAGTATTTGCTGCCGCAAACTCTTTGAAGCGCTTGAGTCGTTTCTTGCCTATACCCACCAAAGTTATGCTAGCTCAATCCCTTCTCCTTCCCCTTTTAGACTACGCGGACTCTTGTTACACGAACCTGAGCGAAGATCAGCTCAATAAACTTGAACGATTGCAAAATTTCTGCATCAGATTTATATATGGTCTACGTAAATTTGATCACGTGTCAGAATTTCGCAAGAAGCTCAAGTGGCTACCTATACGCCTGCGTCGGAATGCTCACACTCTCCATCTCCTCTATTCCATTCTTTTTCATCCCAGTACTCCCTCCTACTTGAAATCCAATTTCCATTACCTTGCTTCTGAATCCTATACTCTCCGATCCTCTAATAACTTTCTACTCCGTTTTCCTGTGCATGGTAGTAAATTATTCGGTACATCGTTTACTGTATCGGGTATCCGTTTATGGAATGCCCTTCCTGAAACGATTCGTGGCGCCCAGACGATAAGATCCTTTAAAAAAATGCTTAAAGACTACTATCTATCTATATAAATATTGTATGTATATTGTATATTATATGTATATTGTATATTATATGTATATTGTATATTTTGTATAGTATGTATATATAGTATGTATGTTATCTATTTATAGTGAAGTATTTATATATTGTAATCTTATGCATAATTATGTTTATGCATTTTATATGTATATAAATATAAGTCATTTTTATATATAAATTTATGTTGTATTTATAAATTATGTGTGACGTTGTGCTTTATTTTTATTTTATTATTATTATTATTTTTTTTTTCTTCAAATTAATTATTTTAAATTTATTAGTTATTTGGCTTCCTAGCCTTTGGTATAATATTATGCTCTGTCCTTTACCTGAAGGTTGCCTGGCAGAGATGGCTTAGAGCCATAAGGCCGCCTTTTGTACATTTAAATCCATTAAGATATTATAAAATAAGATTAAACCTAATGTACAATAAAGAATAAATAAATAAATAAATAATTTCATGATAAAAAATGTCCTATGTCTTAAATCTCAAACAATTTCATCCGAATCGGTTCAGCAGTTTAGGAGCAAACAAAAGACAGACCGACACTTTCTTATAATATTAGTAGGAATTAGTTTAAACTATACTCACAATGTACATTCAAAGTGACAGTTTCAAATAGAGGTATCTCCGTGGCACTATTGGTAGCTTCGCATCTATATTGAGCCAAGTTATCAGTCACATTGGTAAGTATTGATATTTCGGCAGATACCGACTTATCAGACACTTTGGTTATCGAGTGGATCTGTAAGAAAAACTTTGGTTATCATAATACATAATAAAAATAAAGTAATAATATTAAACTATTTCTTTTACAGGCTTGTGCCTGTTTGTACTCACACACGCACGCATTTAAAGTATGTGTAACGT
The DNA here is from genome assembly GCA_907164685.1 of Colias eurytheme. Classification (NCBI taxonomy): domain Eukaryota; kingdom Metazoa; phylum Arthropoda; class Insecta; order Lepidoptera; family Pieridae; genus Colias; species Colias eurytheme. The sequence goes on along the minus strand of CAJQZN010042063.1, from coordinate 20,812 downwards.
TCATATACACACACACAACTCAGTCAGACATAATTTATCTTAAAGATAAGAAATCTGTAACTATACTTATTTAGTAGAATACACAAACACATTTTTCATTAAGGATTTGAAGCTTTTCGTCTTATCTATTATATATAATATTATAAAGCTGAAGAGTTTGTTTGTTTGAACGCGCTAATCTCAGGAACTACTTATCCGATTTGAAAAATTCTTTCGGTGTTAGATAGCCCATTCATCGAGGAAGGCTATAGGCTATACTATATCATCACGCTAAGATCAACAGGAGCGGAGCTACGCGGGTGAAACCGCGGAGCGCAGCAAGTTATTTATAAACATTAAAAAGTAGGTAAACACAAAAAAATTAAATTACTGTTAAATTTACAGTTGTACCTTTTTCTTTCATCATATAAATATAACAGCCAATGAAACAACTAATATAAAACATAAAGTACTAACTATGAATATACCTTTTTATCGTTTTTAAACCAAGTGAGGGTAGCCAGAGGATTCCCGCCAGATGAGATGCAAGATAGTTTCTGTACTGTTCCCGCAGCGAGCGTCGTTCCCGGGATGTACCCGGTTATCATTGGTGCTGAAGGAGGATCTGTAGACAAATAAATAAATAAATATTTAATATTTTTTACCTTCTCCACTTGGTTGCCTGGCAGAGATCACTGCTTATTGATAAGGCCGCCAAATAAGCTACATCATCATAATTATAGTAGAACTTCCAAATTCCTTTTATAATGTACTAGGTTTCCGAACGCGGCTTCGCCCGCGCAGTCAAAGAAAAATCCGCATAGTTCCCGTTCCCGTGAGATTTCCGGGATTGCGTCATTTTCCCGGGATAAAAAGTAGCCTATGTCCTTTCTCGGGTATCAAAATATCTCCATACCAAATTTCATGAAAATTGGTTCAGTAGTTTAGGCGTGATTGCTCTCCTGATAGGTACATTACATATTATAATAATAGTCCATTGAATGAGTCCCTCCAAGGGGGGTCTAGAGTGCGTGAGTTAGTAACGTAAGATGTTTCTTCGGAAACATGTCAAGAGTCCCTAGGTAATAAACATACTAAAACCCCGGGCCACTGGGAGGAGCCCCGGAGTGGGGGGAGGGCGGAAATGGGTCCATTTTTTCATTTTTCGCTTAAATCTCAAAAACGGTACATGTTAGAGAAAAACTTTCAAGGAAAAATTGAAAGGCCATAAAATTATCTACAAGTTGTACCTGAATCATTTTTTCCTATATCCTACCGTTTCTGAGTTATACGCAGTAAAACATGATTTTGGCTCAAACAATTTCAACATCAATCGATCAAAAAATATTTCTTTCTTCCAAAAAACTCAAATGTGCAACTTGTGACCAGTACTGATAGATTGCTCTTAATTAGGTCTATAATTGGTAAAATAAACACATTCCTCCATGGAAGCCTTTAGGAGGAATCGATTGTCAAAATATTATATTAGGGCAGTTTGAGTTACTGAACTTGATCTTTTTATTTTTTTCTTCCAAAAAACTCAAAAGTGCAACTTGTGACCGGTACAGATAGATTGCTCATAATTAGGTCTATCATTGATAAAAATACCAGATTCCACCATGGAGGCCTTTAGGAGGTATTGAATTTTATTAGGGTAGTTACGATACATGAACTTTTTATTTTTTTTCTTCCAAAAAGCTCAAAAGTGCAACTTGTGACCGGTACAGATAGATTGCTCATGATTGTACCTGAATCATTTTTTCAGATGAAAAAATGATTCAGGTACAACTTGTAGATAATTTTATGGCCTTTCAACTTTTCCTTGAAAGTTTTTCTCTAACATGTACCGTTTTTGAGATTTAAGCGAAAAATGAAAAAATGGACCCATTTTCCCCCTCCCCCCACTCCGGGGCTCCTCCTAGTGGCCCGGGGTTTTAGTATGTTTATTACCTAGGGACTCTTGACATGTTTCCGAAGAAACATCTTACGTTACTAACTCACGCACTCTAGAACTTTTTATTCAATGGACTATAAGTTAAATATCCGAGTTAAAAAATTAAAAACTTATGATTGTATCATAAGTTTTTAATTTTTTATTAAAAACTTATGATACAATCAATGTTTTTTGTTAATTAAATACAATGTTATTTGTAGATCGTAAATTCCGACTAGTATTAAACATTTTATTAGTCCTTGATTCGTTTTACATACAAATATATGCATAATATTAACCTATAGGTACTTATATAACTTCAAACATCTCCATGGACCACCAACAAAGATCCTTGAATAGCCACATCAAGTCTTATGACGATAATTAATTTTAAATAACTGGATTAACTTATAATTACAACTATACAGTACGGAGTAATATCAATTAGTGATAAGGAAGTTTATCATATCGCGACTAAAATAATTACAAATATAATTCACTTTTAAACGTGTTATTGTATAACAAAAGCTGTAAAACACTCTGATGGTAAAATAATCTATACTGATATTTTTAAGCTGAATACGAAGTTTGTTTGTTTACTTGAACGCGATAATCTCGGGAACCACGCGTCAGCTTTGAAAAATTGTTTCACTGTTAGATAGTCCATTTATCGAGGAAAGCTTTAAGATTTGTCCTATGGGCTATATTATAATATTATCGCGCTAAGACAATGGGAGCGGAGCAATGCGGGCAAAACCGTCGGGCACAGCTAGCTATATTAATTTTGTAGTTAAGATACACAGTTCATAAGTATCCCAAAGCGATGTAGTATTTTAATAATTCGATAGAATTAATGTTCATTCAACTTTATTGATCAAATCCGTATGAAGTGTACAATTCGACAAAAGTCGCTTTTTTCGTCAAATTTGCGTCTTTAAATCGCAAGTACTTCACAGCCCTTAGCATTGTTTGCATTATTTTAATAACAGCCGAGAGACAGCGAGTTCTAATAAAATTATATAGTGTAGTTACCGACCTAATGAAGTTATAATACTGTATTAATATACCGGGTTTTCTTTGTTTTTCCAACGAACTTCCAAATGTTTTGAATGTGAGTTTTACATTTGTTTCGCGAGAATTGGTTTAATGTTTTCGAAGTGCTTGTTTAAGAAATTGCGGATAAATATCTGAGAAATTGCTTTTGAGTTTTCATTATGGAGACCCTTGGTACAGTGATTGGGTTATATCATTATATGAAACGAGTTTTTGTCAAGTTTGATGCCTGTTAATGGTAACATTTTAAATTTTATTACAGTAAGTAATTGTAATGACCGCCTCCTCGGTATAGTGGTTGACGCGTGAGCGGGTTCGATTCCCGGTGGAGACGAAGAAAAAAAAAATGTCTTTGTCTGGTAGGACGCAGAAGGCTGATCACCTAATTGTCCCTAGAGAAAATCGATCAGTGAAACAGATGTAAAATGCATCTGCCCCTTACCCCACTAGGGACACGGGACTTAACTTTCAAGTAATAGTAATATGTTCGATTGTATAGACTAATTGAATTGCAAATAATATCTTTGATATTTTTTTTATTGTAAACCTACTTATGGTATAATACAACTAAATAATGATAACACTTAACATTGTAGATACTATCGTGGTTTTATGTGGAAGAAAAATGTACATTTGTTTAATTTTGCTAAGTTTTACACTATAGAGAAATTCCCACTTAAATTGCTACAGCCATTTCGTATATAAGCTGGAAGTAACAGACTGATATTTTTATTTATTTAAACCTATATTTGATATTGGAAATCAAATGATCAAACTATTTACATAAAATCAATAATTTAGATTCTAGACCACCCCGTACAACCTAAGCACTAAATTATATATCACTTAGATGCAATCATTTTGTAATAATAACGGTAATGTATGAAGATGAATTATTTATAATCGTACAACGAATTACTAGAAATTGTATACAAGAATAACTGTCCCCAAGAAACTACTGAACAGATTTAACGTTATACGATATATAACGCAATTATTAGGAGATAATGTTAAAAATAATTGTCTAAATAAATAATAAAATATGTTATTATATTATTTATTTAGACAATTACAATGACAGTGTTTAAATTTTGTTCAGTTCTGAAAATTTGAAGGTGAGAAATTAAAAAAAAAATTGATCACGAGGCGGGATTCGAACCCGCGTCTTTTTGCCATGCCGGGGCTACGCCTAGCAGCTCGAAGAGAAGGAAACAGACCTTTTTTATCCATTCTCATTTATGATAAATACTATATAACTAAATATTAAATTCATTTCTAGATGAAACTGTTATTTAAAAAAAAATATTTATTTACCTAATATTTCCAAAACATCAGTTACCACGTCACAACATAAACATGTACCATTAAAACAGGCAATAGCCAACCCTAATTCAGGGAAATCACGTTACAAGGCAAATATCTAAACGAGGGTTGCCAATAAATAGGTTAACGATATGAACCGATTTCTAAATATTCCCCTCACGTGCCTACAGATCCGTCGCCATACTGTTATGTTTGACCTTAATTTACGGACCTCTTTTATGGTGGGGATAATTTTTATAACAAATTAGGCGTAGGTATGTCCTTTACTAAAAATAATATCTTAAATTATGTACATAGATGAATGTAAAGAGTACAAATTTTATAACAAATCAAGGGAAGGTATAAAAGTTCTCTGTTATTTTTATATAGTTGGAAGCTCGTGTTAAATGTTAAACGGTCAGTCCTTTAAGTTATTACTAGCTTGTCGCCCGCGGCTTCGCCCACTTTGTCTAAAACATAATAAATTATATACTAAAACCTCTATCCATTAAAAAAAAACGAATCAAAATCCGTTGCGTACTTTTAAAGATTTAGGCATACATAGGGACATAGGGACAGAGAAAGCGACTTTGTTTTATACTATGTAGTGATGATAATTATCATTTATTTATCTATTGATTTGATTTCCATTTAAATCGATTCTATAGGTATTGGAAGATAATCTTTGGGCTATATGTTCTTATACAGTCATTTTCTTTAACGATGATAAGTAAAATGAATACATAAATATTCAATTTACGATCGTAACAATGTTTTCTAGACCTCTATGACTACGTAAAGCTTTCCAAATATTTACTAAGAAGGAAGCAATTACGGACCATATTAGAAACCTACAAAATAGTAGCATTGCGTAAAAACTATGTAAAGAAGCGTCACCACATCAAATACACCAGACCAACCAAGGCAAAAGGCTAAAAATCTATACGAGTGACGCAGCGAGGAGCAATTAACTCAGCCCTCATTATATTAATGAGAGCAACGTGCCGTCCAGAGGCTGTACAATCGATAAATATGTTTTACATAACGTTGGTTATGTTATTTTGATACTAAATTAGAAAATCTATACTTCTATACTATGCTAATATTATAAAGGTGATGAGTTTGTTTGTTTTAACGCGCTAATCTCAAGAATTACTGGCCCGATTTGAAAAATTATTTCAGTGTTAGGTAGCTCATTTATCGAGGAAGGCTATAGGCTATATATCATCCCGCTAAGACTAATAGAAACGGAACCACGCGGGTAAAACCGCGGAGCGCAGCTAATACTTAATAGATACGAAACAGCAAAGAAAAAATTAAGTAAACTTATTACAAGCGTATTTATGTATCTTATTTATGTAATACATGAATTATATTTATTACTTCATTTTTATCGATTTATCAAGAAAAGCAGCTGATCGAAAATAGCTGTCGTGATCGAATATTTTCTACTCTCAAAATTCTTCAATTTTTTTTTCTTGGGCGAGTAAAGTAGCATGATTAAACTATGTTTTCTTGTGTTTAAAAATAAACATTCAAGGAGCGTTCCCTGAGGGTAGATTGAAGTTAATTGTTCGCATTTAAATGTTTTAGACAGGTGTACTTAGAAGAATTTTATTCCGTCTCGACTCGCTGGGTTGTTGGGATTAAGTGCTTTTTATATTGCTTAGTTTTTTTATAGGTATGGTTCTTGCCTCCTTGGTACAGTGGTTTACGCTTGAGCGTAGAACCGAGGGGTCCTGGGTTCGATTCCTAATAGAGACTAAGAAAGAAAATGTCTCGGTCTGGTAGGACACAGAAGGCTGATCACCTACTTGTCCCTAAAGAAAATCAGTGAAATAGATGTATGCATAATGCATCTAACTTTTTAAAACAATTACGTATAGGTATTATCGTAGAAACAGACCTTTTATACTTAAATGATTTAATTATAAAATGCATGCAATTCTATCTTTAGTTTATCTATCTGCCTGCGTAATTTCATCCGAATCCCTCTATCCATTTAGGTGTCTCTATCATACAATCATTCTACAATACCGCGAAACTATTCCCAACTAACAGACAACATTATCACATTCCAAACATACACATTTACATGTATATTAAAACGAACATACAGTTCCAAACACATTCATAATATTAAAGAGAAATTGTCGCAAGTACGAACAAGACACTTAAGTTTTTGCGAGCAAAACCGCGGCACGTAACAAATGTCTTCTCTGTCTATTCATTCCCATCTGAATACGGTTTTTTGTTCGCTTTTAATGGTTTGTACTAAGTTATAAGCGATAGCGGGTGCTTAAGTGGAGCGGTGTGGCAAAAAAATGTGTGACATATTATTGTATTAGCTTGTGTTAAAAATGGCCTTATTCTTCAAAGTAGGATGATGCTTTCATCATCATCAAGAAAAACTAGTAAGTTTAAAATATGCATAGTGTTTTAACCATACATACGTACTCAAAATGGATCATGTACAATGAATTTAACAATATTAAAAGGTACCCATTGTACCCTGGTTGCGAATGTTCTTATCCAGTTTCAATAGTGCTTAATAATATAACTTCCACGTGCAAAAAATGAAAATCAGAAAGTGGTTAATAATTTACTAATTAAAATCTTTTCTTAGTAGATAGTACATTTATAATTAAGTACGATTCAAAATTACATTTGTACATAATTTATGCTATAGAAGCAAGTTTAAATTTATCTTAATTATTAATGTTAAACTGTTTTTGTAGACATACAGAACGACAAAATCGACATTCAACTCAAACTCAAACATTATTTATTTAATTAGACTTCTTTTAGAAGCACTTTCGAATCGCCAATATATATTTTTAACAATTACCCCCGATTCGGAAAGCAGTATCTATGCAAAAGAACCGGCAAGAAATTCCATAACTCTTTTAAACTGAACTTAAATAAAGAGAAAAGCAATGTTTCCCCTTTTCCCTCGCTTTCCCTTTTCCGCGCTTTTCCTGTCCCTTATCCCACAAAACAGCAGATGATTAATGACACATAGATAACAAGTTAGCAGTATGCTGTAAAGAGATCGCAGATAGCGGCCATCTTGGAAGCCTTTCATTGATGAGGCTTTTAATTCGTGATTATGTTTGGTGAAAACAATGATTTTGATTTTTTTATTTGTTTATAGTCTATTTAATGTTTGTATTTTTATTGCTTTTAAATACGATTTATTTTCAAACGACACAAAAATTGTCACATCTTCCTATTTTAAGATGAAATACCTTCCTAATGAGTGAAAATTCAATTCATACTTTTCAAATAAGAAAATTGTTGTCGGTATGCTAATAAATTAATACAAAAAAATCACAAAAATATGCGAATTTCTTAGTCTTCGAGTTATCAGGTTAAAATAGGTACTTCTAAACCTAATAACCTAGTCACTTATTGTTAATCTATTTAAGAGTTATGCTAGTACATACATAAAAACAATTGTAAAACATAATCACAAAATTATTGTTTCAAAATACATATTAAAATATTCAGTATTGAACTTTGTTTTGAGGTATCGATTAACAGTGAATAATCAACTAAAATTATTTATTATTTACAAAGCTTGTAATTAGCGGGAATTATATAGGCTTTTAGTTCGGCCGAGGTTTACAAATTGTGTAATTTAAGTAAATTATACACTAGCTTTCCGCCCGCGGCTTCGCCCGCGTTTTCAGAGAAAAACCCGTTCCCGTGGGATTTCCGAGATAAAACCTATCCTATGTCCTTTCTCGGGTATCAAAATATATCTATACCAAATTTCATGCAAATTGGTTCAGTAGTTCAGGCGTGACTGAGTAACAGACAGACAGACAGAGTTACTTTCGCATTTATAATATTAGTATGGATATTATATGTACGTATGTTTGTCTACGTTTTTAAAGAAGTGGGAATCGTGACGATACTTTATTTTGTCACACATGGTAGGGATAAGTTAATGTGAAAGTTTCATCAAAATCTGTTAATTTATTACGAAGTTCCTTATGGCTGAAATATTGGATGATTTATTTTATTTATTTGGAGATTTTGCTTTGTTGAATAATCTAAATCTTCTCAGTTTAATGTTAATTATCTCAAAAGATCAAGTTAAAACTTTCATTTTGATAGATTACATTAAAATTCTTTTAAAGCCATGAATGTCACATAAAGTTACCAAAAACTAAAGCCGTCCATTCACTCCAATACTTCAAGCTTTTATCCACACAGAATATCTACGAATTCGGAAAAAATTTTTTTCGTGATTGAATATTTTTTTTCTCAAAAAACAACCTTTTACTGGAATGGTCCTTCACTAGCGAATGTTCAGAGGCGTCATGTGCAAGGAATTTTGTAAAGTTTTTCGTTATCGGTATTTCGGTATGGTTATTCCGGTATGGGTATTGGGTATTTCACAGTGTTCAAATTATATCCAATGTTGTAATGTGAAATTTACAATATAGAGACTAAAGTTTCAAGAATATAAATAGTTGTTTGAAATAAACGAGATACTATTAAAAATAAAATGTTTTTATTTGCTTTTGTTACATCGATTTGTTACTATAAACGAAATGTATTATTTTGATGCATAAATTTATTCAAAACGGTTTAAAACAATCATCTAACGCCCATAACACAAACACACACAGAGACAAACACATTAAATAAAAGCGCACACTTTCTTACTAAAATATTATATAGAACTCGTTCTTAAAATATAATAAGATAAAACTCCCTAAAGCTTAACAAAAATCACGGTCAAGTTAACTTAAAATTAATGTTAACCCGTTCACTTAATCTAAGTTAAAGAACATAACTTGGGGGTATTATGAAGCTCGTATTTCAACACCCGAATTTAAAGGTGGCTGTACACCAGGCAGCTCATGAATGTACATCGTTACATGCTATTACAAGCTCAATGTAGTAGAACTTTATATCGCGGATTTATCTTTAAATTATTTTAAAATGATGGTTTGAATATTTAGATTTTACTCGAACTTTTTTTATGTCTCTCATATGCGTCTATTTAATGAGAAGATTTCCCAGTGAAAAGAACGCCATTAGTATATAACTTTATTGTCTGTGTTAATTTTGTGTGTGCAATAAAGAATTATTGCTCTATCCACCTAGCATTCATGCTTCATTCATGCATCTCATATACATTATCCATACTCGACACGGCTCTAGCATGCATTAACACTATACTAGCCAATGACATTTTAAGTAAAAAGGTCCTATTTTCGCAAGTGGCATATCGCAATATTCCTATTCATCCATTGAATATTTTTCGCTTTCTTGGGGAGCGTTAATAACCTAATTAATGATATATAACATCTACGTTTTGACTTATTACCTAATATCATAGATCCCAGCACACTTGATACATATCGCACCATGCATGCACACTTAGCATGCCCTGCCTAATGTACGCACACCCTAATCCTCACAGTTTCCAAGCACGCGTTCCAGTGATGCCGCATCGTTAAGAGACAGTCAGTTTCGTAGCTATGTATTATAATATGAATATACATACATGCTCTGCATATTTTTGTTTTGTTTTATTAAGTATGCTAATTTTAGAGTGGCTTCTTACATTGAATTTATCAAGAATGAGATAATAATAAAAAATATGAGCTATATCATTCGAAAAGTAAAACCTTAATCAAATCGACATAGTAGTTTTTATATAAAAGAGTAACCTTTTTACATTTGCTTAGATAGCTTACTTCTAACTTCGGCTTTACTCGCATTGTAACCGGAAAGAAATGCTTTTCGCGGATATGTATATTACTATACCAAATTTTATCTATATTCGATCATATTTTGTGTGAATGAGTAACAAATATTCATACACACGAATTTTCGAAGAAACGATATTTATTTATATTAGAAGCAATTATAATAACTACATCAATACAACGAAAATAATCTATAATAATTAATAGTAATATTTTTCATGAAATCTATACCTTACTAACTATCTTCTACGCAACGGATGACAAAAACTATGTTATTTCATATATTAATCTAATGTCATTAAGGTTGATTTTTCACTAACCGCGTTAGAGTAATTCAAAGGATGACTATAATGCTATCTCACATTTTTCAAAGCGAAGAGCGAGACAGCGAGAGCATTAATTCGCTAGATAACGTCAAGTGTGCATTGAAAAATCGACTCTAAGACTTTCAAGGGATTCGGGATTATTTTCCTGTGGAATTGTTAGGCTTAGTTCATAGTTTATATGTAATCGTATTAAGGCGTTACCCGGCAATTTCGACTATGTTCAACCTCTATAAAGTCTGGTACAACATAAAGCACAATACCGAAAAAAATATATAAAATAGGATGGTCTTTGATCTTTAATTGCTCGCGAGGACTTTTTTCCAAAGTTAATAGATTTCTAGAAAAAAAATGTGCCGTGGTCATCGATTTTTCCGCAAATACTCTATAAACTTCGTAACCTGCTGACTTAGAGCTCTGAAAATTTTATGTTTAATAAATTATCAGTTACACAACATTCCCTGACGAGGATTTTTTGTTTCACTGATTGGTATCTTTTTAAATACAAAATGCGAGGAAAAAAGAAGGTGCAGCGGGAGAGATTTGAGATCCGTCAAGTATGGTCAAGGTTATTAGCGCATGTATAAGCCTTAAATGGGATAGAGTTTGTTTAATAACTGTTGTGTTTTGATATTATTACGTTTTAATTAAATAGTTTGAAGTTTCGTGAAAAGGTATTTGGTTATTTTGATTAGGTTTCTATATTATATAGAGATAGGAATATTTATTATTTGTTAGTTTAGGTTAGGTTAGGTAGACGATATCAAAAATTATTTTCAAGAAGATTGAATTGATTTTTAGAGAAAAGTTTAAAAAATTAAATTTTACATTAGTCTAGTTATTTTTTGGGGATGTTCCAGAAAACACCAGAATATTTTGAATTCGAACGTATTTTTTAATAGACAGATAGATTAAACATAACATAATATTAAGTTTGCCGAAATAGTCTTTATTTTTACTGACGTGGAATGTAGCAATAAATGACAAGAATATGAAAATATACTTACTGTACTTACCTATTATTAAATTGGCAGCACAATAAATTGATTAAATAAAAAAAGACATGTGGCACTCGGGGACTGCCGCGGTAAAGCTATTGCATGCTATGCCTTCAAGCCACACCTCCGCGCCCGTCCCCGTGGGGAGCGTGAGGTTTTTTCGTTACGGAATTTCTCGATTCAAGGCCCGCTCGCTCAAGGCCCGCGATAGAAGCTATGCAATAGCTTAGTAAATATCTCAAAAATACTCACACAAAACATTTATAGTATGCGTAGCGACGACATTCTCAGTAAGTTGAGCGTTGATCCCGTGGCACACGACTACTATGGATCGCCGGTTCGGTTCCACTACCACTGTGATGTTAGATGTGGTTATCCAACCTCCTGTATAAAGAAACAAGTAATTAAAAACAGCCTGTATACGTTATAAAATACATACTGTATACAGGGTGTCCCACTGTTGGTATACTAAGCTCAAAGGAGGTTATAGTTTTGCATACGCTGATTTCATTTTTTCAAATAAATGAATTCTTAAAACTCTATGTGTACACCCATAACAAGCGAGTCGCCCAACTTTGCCACCAGCACATGAGCTATCGTTTAAGATTATGTTTTCATAGACAAAATGCTCACATTAGCGAAGCGGTATAAGCGTCTGGAATTTTATAAGTATTTTTTACGAACTCAGTGTATGAAAAACTATAACCTCCTTTGAGCTTAGTATACCAACAGTGGGACACCCTGTATATAGACTGACAGAAATCAAAATATTTCTTTTATATGAACTCAAACTCAAACGTTTTATTTATTCAATTAGACCTCTTCTAGAAGCACTTTTGAATCGTCATAACATATTTAAACATTTACCACCTATATCTATTGAAAACAACTGCATTATCTTTATAAAACGAACGTCACTAAACTGTACAAAAATAAAATATAATAACATATCTTATTTGTATCACACACATTGTTATTTATGTGTACTATCTCCAATTTATCATTTATCTCCTCCTATGATTTATAAGTCGTACAAAAACATCGGTTTTTCGAACGAGTAAATGCAAAACAAGATTTTCGTAAACAATAATGCTATTCTTTCATATTCGTGGAAGATATAAAAATTACAAACAAGACAATTAAATATGCTTTAATAAACGAAAATAATAAAATATAGGAGGGAAAAGTAATATTTTGCAATAAATATTAAGCTTTATATAATTATCGTTGCAAACGAAGTCAAAGGAAAACCCACTCCCTTTCCCATAAAATTTTCGGAATAAAAATATATACTGTGTTTATCCAAGTTACCCTCTATGTGCGGGTATCAACAGTTTTTGCATGAAGGAGTAACAAACAAACTTTCACATTTGTAATATTAGTAGGATTACCAGGACACATATAGATAAGTAGCCCCTAATTTTTTATAAAAATTATCCCCACCTGAAATTCACGAAGAGGTAACAAACAAATAAACATACAAACTTGCGCATTTATAATATTTAAAGTAGAATTTGAATGCTATAATTTTGCTATACCATGCAAACGTAGTCAAAGTTATAACATGTTTATTGTAAATAAAGAATTATGAATTATAATTAATAAAATAAATATTTTTTACGTAGTTCTTACCTTCAGGAGATATAACAGTCCGATTGCTAGCCTCTCTATGATGCTTCCCGGAGACAAGCCACTTGACTTCCGCAGCCGGGTTCGAGGGTGCTGTGCTGCAGGTGAGCGGCACCGGGTCCCCAACACGGGCTTCTGATGGTCCGGATATTGTGACGTGCGCGGGAGCAACTATAAGAAACATAAGATATAAGATATAGGGCCGATTTTTCAATGCTTGGATAAAACTTATACGTCAAATAAAGTATTACACGATAATATTAAAATGTCACGTAAACTGTCAAATACAGGCAATTAGAATACGTTTTTAAAATGGTAGTTACATTATTCGACGAATAAGTTTTATCCGTGCATTGAAAAATCAGCCCATAAAAGATTAAAAACTTTATTTAAAGAAAACTCTTATTGTACACATAAAATATGAATCTCACATAATATAATGCATATAATATAATACATGCATTTTTCTTAATGCCTCATACATAGTAACTTTTATAACACGTCTCCGTACGTTTCGCAATGGGCTGATTTTTCAATCGTTGGTTAAAATTTATTCATCGAATAACGTATTAAACTACCATTTTAAAAATGTATTCCGTATGTCCGTATTTGACAGTTTTCAGGTGACATTTTAAAATGTTCGTGTAATACTTTATTGGACGGATAAATTTTAATCAATTGAAAAATCGGCCCTTAGTTAATTGCTTTAAATATGACTACCTAACAAGCTTTCCGCGCGCAGTTTTACCAGCATTTTGGAAAACTTAATACTAGAACCTTCTCGAGAAGCAACCTATCTATTAAAAAAGCTCATCAAAATCCGAAATTGGTCAACCCGTTCACGCGTGATGCCGTGACCAAGGGAAATAGGGATTCATTTTTATATACAGGGTGTAATCGTTAAGCGTGCACATGCGATTATTCCGTAACTATTGCAAATATCAAAAATCTTTAAACTGATATCGAAAGCCCTTTACCTAATGAGTAAAATGACAATAATATATTTTTAAAAATAAAACGGGAAATATCCAAAAAAGTTACATTAAACACTCCCATACATTGAAATTTCCATACATTTTGTGTTCAAAGCAAATGTTCGAAGTGACGTGCTCGTTTTGGAATACCATTGTATTTTACATCGAGCACTATTTACAGTTTCTAAATGAATTTTTATTAAAATTTGCGAAGTAATTTAAGCACAAATTCAAAAAAAGAACCAAAATTTTTCATATTACATGTTTAGGATAGTCATATCTCATACAACTGCAATAGTTACGAAATAATCGCCTGTGCACGCTTAACGATTACACCCTGTATAGAGATTTATTGTTTACTATTTATATAAAACATATCTAATCAAAGTTACTAAACTGCAAGGGTAAAGGTACGCATATTTTTCAACACGGAAACTATCAAACTTGCTCAATTTATCTTGCTTAAAGTTTGCACAAAATTTCAAACTAGTTTCGCTATTAGTTACACTATTCGTTACTGTTGTTCAATTAACGTTCATTTCTTCGTTAATTTTGTATACTAGGTAAAACCCTCGGATTTGTTTCTATTTAATAAATACACTGTTTATTATGAACTCGTAAATTTTTGCTATCTTCACTACATAGTATATTTACAACAAAGTCGCTTTTTCTGTCCCTTTGTATGCTTAAATCTTTAAAACTACGCAACGGATCTTGCTGCGGTTTTTATTAATAGATTGAGTGATTCAAGAGGAGGGTTTTAGTATATAATTATTTTATATTAGGTTTTAGACATAGCGGGCAAAGCCGCGGGCGGTAAGCTAGTAAAAATATAAACTGTTACCACCTGTTACTGAGACCAAACTACATATATTAAACAGTGTCATTTTATTACAATTACTAGGTTTCCGCCCGCGGCTTCGCCCGATTTATCTAAAACCTAATAAATTATATGTATACTAAAACCTCCCTCACCATCTATTAAAAAAAAACCGTTCTTTTAAAGATTGAAGCATACTTATGGACAGAGAAAGCGACTTTGTTTTATACTATATTGTAGTGATATCAAATATCAATAACTATTATTAATAGTATATTATTAATAGTACTCAAGAACCACTTACAATATAAAAAATAGTATATTCTATATTCCGATTAAAACACTCAAGTACATCCAAACTACAAATCCGTTCCCGAGAAATGAAAACGCAAACATAACAGTATTACGAACTGTTACCTCGAATTCAAAGTTAAGATTGTCAAACGTCTCAAAGAAAAAGTAACCTAATTATGTTTAGAGTAAAGGATAAATTCCTTTGATGCTTTGGTCGGTAGAGTGAAACGTTTTTTTTTAACTTTGTATACCTACCCAACGGGCGTGTTTATAAACAATAAGATTGTATGGTGCAAGTATATACTTGAAAATTAAGTAAAAATAAACAAAAAGAGAGCCTGTGTAAAGAGCACACGTGTCAGAAGTGAAACTTCTTTGGCAATATACAAATTTGAATATGTAGGTACTGCGATTCTACACACCTTGAGTTCATAACAAAACGCAGCAAGTCAACGACTTAATTAAGTGAGGGTAGTTGGGTCGAACGTCGTATAAACATCGTCCGAGCCCCAAGGCACGATTCGTACGAATGCGCCACGAGTCAAAGGAAAGCGGCTTTTTATAGTATTCGACACGACAGCTAAGCATGTTACATGAAATAATGACAACTACATTGACATTCATCCACAAAAATATTACGTCAAAAGTTACGTCTCACAATAAAAGTTAGAAATAAGCGCTTATCTCTTGAATTTGGACCAAACATCCCAAATACAACATTTGACTACACTTCTCTGTGATTGAGTTATTCAGTCAAAGGATTGCTTAATGTATGGGATTTCGAGTGTAATGCTAAGTTAAATAAACTATGTTTTCTAGTAATTAAGTTTGTATCAAACATGTGTAAATACGGGTAAGTTTTATTTATTTATCAGTTGTTTTTTTATCGCAGTTTTGTTTATATCAAACTAGCTTTTCACCCGCGGCATCGCCCGCGCTGGAAAAGAAAAACCCGCATAGTTCCCGTTCCCGTGGGATTTCCGGGATAAAACCTATCCTATGTCCTTTCTCGGGTATCAAAATATCTCTTTACCAAATTTCATGCAAATTGGTTCAGTAGTTAAGGTGTGATTGAGTAACAGACAGACAGACAGAGTTACTCTCGCATTTATAATATTAGTATGGATAGTAATTTTAAATCTATTGTGTGAGAAAGTCATCAAACCATACGAATCCCCTTTGCAAACTAAACTACGTTATTTTCCAAAGTTTCCATGTATGTATTTAAATGTATGAAAATTCATTTCATCAGTAATAAATAGGTAGATAAAAACAGCTACAAAATATAGTGTATTTATTTAAATTAGTACCTACTAGCTTACCGCCCGCGGCTTCACCCACTTTGTCTAAAACCTAATAAATTATATACTAAAACCTTCCTCTTGAATCACTTTTTCTATTGAAAAAAAAATCAAAATCCGTTGCGTAGTTTTAAAGATTTAAGCATACATAGGGACATAGGGACAGAGAAAGCGACTTTGTTTTATACTGTAGTGATAATATGATTAAATATGAAAATGCTTAGCTGATTCTGTTTCGACAATTTTTAAATTATATTTTTACTAGCTTTCCGCCCGCGGCTTCTCCCGCGTTTTTAGAGAAAAACCCGTTCCCGTAGGATTTCCGGGATAAAACCTATCCTATGTCCTTTCTCGGGTATCAAAATATATCTATACCAAATTTCAAGCAAATTGGTTTAGTAGTTCAGGCGTGATTGAGTAACAGACAGACAGACAGAGTTACTTTCGCATTTATAATATTAGTATGGATAAATTTATCAAGGTTAATACTTACATAGTACAGTCAAGTCGATTTCAGCTTTCAAAGTGTTGCTTATCATGATGTTCTTGGCTTCACATGTGTATCTCGCCTTATTATCAGACGCGTCAGCCTTAAACGATAAAGCATTCTCCGACATGCGACCACTAGTTCTGTAAAAGAAGAAAATTTTCATTATTTAACTATTTAAAAATGTAAACAGGTCAGTTTTCATTTTGAAACCTAAAAAAATGTTAGAAATTTTTAATGAAAGAAAATGAAATTGAAAGATCTATGTATAATGAAAGTAAGTACATATATTTAATAAATACATAATTATAATTTAGTAATTTTTTAATTATTATTTTAAACAAACTTGTAAGACGTAAGTTATATAAAAAATATACAAGAATAGGTAGATATTATTTTAGAAGTTAGCCGAATCAATGTTATTTCTAATTCCTCTTTTAGGTAAAAGATTATTGTTGTTTGTTGACAATCAAATGAATGGAATATAATCTATTAAGATCCCGTGTGACAGAGACACACAATATCTCTATCCCTCTCAAACTCAATTACTTCCGGGTTAGCCAGGTAAACTAAAGTTAATAATTTGCCAACAAATAGTTGGTTTCAAATACCAAACTATGTCAAAATAAATTATATTCAAAACTTGGCTCGAATTCTAAGGCCGTAGACCTAGTTGAGTTTAAACTATAGAGTTAAGTTATGTGTAGACAGGACACGAAATTTTTAATTTTGATAAGTATTTTTATAATTGTATAAGCCAGTATAATAAAACAGTAGCTTATTAAATAAACTGATTCGTAACTTGGAAAACTTAATTAAAATCTGCTTAGTAAATATTTCGTATACTTCAAACGCGTTCTCTAATCATGAAATTCCCGTGTAGGCAAATATTTTGGTATTCTTTAATTACGAGACAAAAAATATAAATATAAACATTTTAAAAATTTCAATACGTAACAAAAGTAATGACATTCTAAATTAAAATTCGCGTTTAAAATCCATTAAAATTTTTTACTTCTAAAAGTAAAATGTGATACCAAAAAACAGTAAAGAAATTTATTTGTTCCATACAGCACATCACTAGAGTTCCCCTTTCCCATAAAATATTCAACTCTAACATTTAATTAAATCCCGCGTTAATTGTCACTGAATCCCATCACAGGATAAATTTCTCGGAAAGCCTTTAGCAGAACCTAAGGTATAGACTTCCTTGAAATACTAAATCTATTACGTTCCATTTTCTGAGAATTATTACAGCTTATGACTAGCTACGGTCCAGGTCGATCCGGGAAAAAAACTTATGCCATTCAGGAATAGAATAATTTCCTCTGATGAAAGTATTTTCAAAAATAAATACTATGTCTCTCTTATATTATAAAAGTTTGTTAGTTTGGTTAATCGCGTTAATCTCAGACAATGGTTCGAATTATATAAAAAAAAAATATTGGATAGTCTATTTATCGAGAAAGGCTACAACATCACGCGACCAATACGAGCTGAACCAATGAAAATGTTGCTAAATCGGAAAATGATAGTTTTTTTCAAACAATCTAATCCTTAGAAGAAATATAGAACAGAAATTGGTACATAAACGATTATACAATGTGTCCAAAAGGGTAGTGACTATATTTTAAGGTCGGATTCTATTAACAATTTTATCGATAACTAGCGGTCCGCCCCGGCTTCGCCCGTGGTTCATATTTCGCAATAAAAGGTAGCCTATGTTCTTTCTCAGGGTCTAAAGATTATCTGTGCCAAATTTCATCAAAATCGGTCCAGTAGTTTATGCGTGAAAACCATACATACATACATACTTACATACATACAAACTTTTCCTCTTTATAATATTAGTATAGAAAACACCCCATATTGGGGGGTGCGAACCTCACCCCCTCCAAGACAGAGCTGTTCAAAAAATTTTAGTCGAGTTTTTTACCTTTGTCTATTAAAGCATCCAAATTACGTGTTCTAGACATCCTGTATAAATATCACGAGTAAAGCCATAGCCTTAAAACTAGTATATTTTAGTAAAGCTGCACTAAATATTACAACAGTGTATAAACAAAGTTTATTAAAAAATAACCGCCACGTTAAGCTTAAGCGGCATTTAATAGTTTAAAATTTTTCATCGCTGCAGCGAAACATAAAAAGCAGTAATCTGCACTTTAGCCCACTTCATTTTCTATGTGTATTTAAATACTGAAAGTTTTAAATAAGGATTAAGTATGTTGTGAATTCTTAATGCTGGAGGCTTCTATGCGAAGTTGTGCCTTTGTTTTGTGGTAGGAATAAAAAACTTAGGGAAACTAAAACTACGGCCTATGTAGGTCAGTGAATTTTATGCAAAATATAATATTATGATATATTATATCTATTTATATGCCGTTAAAATAAACAATCCTAAACAAAGTGTGTCTTAGCGTGATAATATCATCACGCCTATAACCTTTTTCGATAAATGGGCTATCTAACACCGAAAGAGTTTTTCAAATCGGACCAGTAGTTTCCGAGATAAGCGCGTTCAAACAAACAAACACTTCAGCTTTATAATATTAGTATAGATTCCAATATCTAACCCTAAAAGTTAAAACTAACTCTTGAAGTCTATTTCAATCTTCTACCATAAATTAGTTAATCATGTAAGCGGTTAAGTTACTGGCTCCATTAACTGTACTACATGACTATTGGTTAATTTGCAATGTTGGTATCGTTATTGTGATGTTGGCAGCACTGTTTGGCAGCTCACTGGGTTATATACTAGCGGGAAACGCGGTTCTGTCTGATGTTAGTAGTGTGATTTTATTGTATGAGGTTAAAGATAGGTTCAGTTATAATTATCGAAGACAAAACAGTATTTAGAACTATTAATAAGCTTGTTAATAAAAATAACAAGTACCTATGTATAAAAATAGCTATATTACATAATAATAATAATTGTGATAGATAAGTAAAAAAAACTGCAATCAAATGGGCTTATCTGTTCCACAGAAATTAAACTAATAACACCACACTTTTTGTAAACAAATAATATTATTCTTTCAAACATATTTTCTTACCTCGATGGGAATCAAACCCACATACATCCAACCATCCATAACATACAATTACGTATGACCCCAGGTCAGCTAACAATGCAGAAAAACTTGCGTTTCTAAGTATAATAGAAATTCTCAAGCGAGCAAACACCGTAAAAACGATTGAATTATTAAATTGTTTATTTCCTATAAAATTATGTTAAATGTTGCTCTGTGAAATTGCTTGTACCTATTATTGTTGTAATAAATACGTGAATGTGAATGTGTAGCTTTATGTAACTACTGAATCGATTTTGATTTGAAT
The DNA here is from genome assembly GCA_907164685.1 of Colias eurytheme. NCBI lineage: Eukaryota > Metazoa > Arthropoda > Insecta > Lepidoptera > Pieridae > Colias > Colias eurytheme. Next base: position 651 of record CAJQZN010042063.1, on the reverse strand, counting down.
TTTGTGTAGAGATAGATTTGCAATGAGCATTTTTTTGTTCTACGTGATAAAATTCATCCCTTAAAATACGTACGATAAGAAATATGATTTCGTTACAAATATTAGCAATTGCCTAAATAATATATCTTGGTATATCTGCTAAAATTGCATGGGTAGTCCCATTTTGATATATAAGAAGACAAACATAATATGGCTATATAAACGATGAACATATTATTATCTTCTGATATATAAAAATGAATCGCAAAATGTGTTGGTAAGCGCATAACTCGAGAACGGCTGAACCGATTTCGATAATTCTTTTTTTATTATATTCCTTGAAGTATGAGGATGGTTCTTATGTAGAGAAAACGTAAACATGTACCACGGGCGAAGCCGGGGCGGACCGCTAGTATAAAATAAAAACACAAAACTATTTCTTAAAGTCTTTCACTTTATCCATTAAACATTCCGTCCACAAAAATGTCCAGACACTCCGAAAACTAAGAAAGGAATCCTAAACAAATAAAGTTAAAAATTGCGAGCTAAAGAGCGGAGAGTTGTCACAATTTTAAATAAAAGATGCTTCAGAAGTGTCCTTTTATTTCGCCGCTAATAGTCGTAGAGGGTTATAAAATATGTATGGTGGCCACACTTTGGGAAACTGTGGTA
>CAJQZN010042060.1:64730-93016 GCA_907164685.1 Colias eurytheme | reverse complement strand
CGTCCCGCAGCGTGGCGCGCAGCAGCGGTGAGCGCGCCAGCTGCACGCCGCACATGTACACCGCGCGCCTCACTGCTTCCGCGGCGGACCCGTCGGGGCCCGTCTGAGGAAACACGTCATACGGTCAACAAACACGGCTTCTTGTACTCCCCCGCTGCAACCATGTTCGACTAGTTGCAAGTATTCCAATCACAATACAACGCACCAATCACATTATACGTGACGAAACGGAACTCAATACGCACAAATACGCATGCACGGATGCATGCGCGCACATACACACGTACGCATACACGCACGTATACACACACTCATGCCTTTTTCTACAAAATACACTTGCATGTCGAGACGCTATATCAGACGAAATGACGACGAGTACAAATTTTTGAAAGAAAATAAGACCATTATGATTTTGACAGAAATAAGAAAATACAAAACATAACAATTTACAAATATTAAAATATCATGACATCAATAACTCACATATTCCTGCGCGGCGTCGAGCGGCGGCACGGGCGGCTGCTCCACCTCGTGCCGCTGGTAGTTGTCGCGCACGTTCTCCGCGAACTGCTCCGCCGACAGACCGAACTTGCGCACCAGCGGCTCTGTGAAACCACCCACCATGTATAATGCATTGAGTTACTATGTACTACGTACTAGAGAGGCCATCGCTACTACACTTTTTCTAACACGAGTTAGAGTCAATCGTCTCAAACCATTTGTTTTTTGTTACATTGATTGGTTTTAATTGATTAGTTTATTCATATTTTTTTAATAAGATTTTAATAAGATAAACAACATGTACTGACGCTGAATCGAGGAACTTTCTCCTTCCCTTTCCCACAAACCTTCACGGACATTTCAACAGACATTTATTTACACTAATATCTATTGAGGATATTCCCGACGGTTTATGTTAATTAATATCAAGCGAAAGCAATATTTGTGTAACTATGTACAATTAAATGAATGTGTGTTTATTGTAGTGTGTATAAATTAATAATATCAATAAGATACCTTTTATCACACAAAATATTCGTTATTTTCTTGCGCTCGCTACCAACCTACTCATCTATACAAAAAAAAAGACGGGTTGCACTCCGGGAGTGCCGGCAGAAGTGAAACTTGATTATTAACGTTGAGCATGTTTGATATCCATCCGTCTTACGCTTTTTCGATCAGGTCACGTGTCCTGACGCGAGTAAGATTTTATACCCAACGCCGCTAAAGAAGTTTTCACTTCAATAATCCACATCCACTAACCGAGGCCCGCCTTCCTGCACAGCTCGTACGGGCCGGATCGCACCGCGTACTTCACCTCCGTCGTCTCCTCCTCATCAGGGAGCGCTGCTTCCACTGCTGCGGCTGCTTCTTCTGGATCCTCGCCGTTTTTTTCGGCTTCTTCGCGCGCTTGTTTCCTGCGAGGTGAGTAATTATATAATTTATAAGTAGCTAGTATGGAACTTAACAAATTATGTACCTAATAAAACTTTCCTCAAGAACCATAATAAAACTTTCCATTGAATCGTAATAAAATCGGTGCAGTCGCTTTTGATTTTATTACGAAGAGACGGATAGACGCGGCGGATATTTTTTTTTATAACATTGCGAACAGATAGAAAGAGAACAATGCAAACAGATGCCACAGGGAAATATTCTTTTGATTATATGTAGTGATAATATTTTGACATTTGTAATGTAGAACCAAAACTGAACTCTCCCAATTGATAACAAAACATAAGGTAAGCGAAAGCTAATTCGTAGTTGTACATAATTACAATTCAATCGTTGATCCAACTATCTAATCTTAATAAACTATAAACTTACTTCTTCTCCTCTATTTGTCTCTTCTTCTCTTTCGCACGTTGCACTTTCTGCATCTCAGGCAGGTCGTGCGAATAGTACAAAAGGAAGTGTGTGTGTACGTCGCGCAGTTCCTCTGGTGTTTGCACGTTTTTCAGTCTAGGAAAGGATTTAAATGAAGGGAACTTATGCTTTTATTTAAAGTACGAAGATGATATATAAAAATATAGAAATAAGGTTACGAAATTTAAAAAATACTTTCTTTATTAAAATGTCTTTATTTCACAGTCATCTGGTTGAATCTGCTATTTGATTGAATGACTAGCGCCTTCATTGAATGACGACATTAAATTGAACGACTAAAAGACATTAAGTTATTTAATGTAATGATCAACGTCTCAACTGTCATTTAGCATAGTCATTGGTTTGGATACGCAAGTGGGTTAGGCTAGGTTCGTGTTTTTTTTTTTAATTACACAAAAGTTGTGTTTCTATTTACATTTCATTTTTTATCATGATATCTACAAAACAACCTTTAAAATTCGTTATCATCTAACTATTAACCCAACTATTTTCAAATCTACTACACACCTTTCAATATCTTCATCTTTAATGAGTCTCATGGTATCGGGTATGGGCGCATCCGGGTCCGCCATAACTTTATCGAGCTGAAACTCTCGCATGTTCTCCAATAATTTTAGCAGATTCTCCTTGCGCTGTTTCAGTTGACACCACTGGGATACCACAAATAATATTAAAAATTATATTTTTTTATGTGGAAATAATTTCAGTAAACTAAATTGATAAAATGTTAAGTTTTAACTATTTTATAAACTTAAATATTCCTCCTTGTATCTCGTACTTCAAGGAATAATATGAAAAAAAAGAATTAACAAAATCGGTTCAAACGTTCTCAAGTTTTGCGCTTACCACACTTTTAGCGATTCATTTTTATTATATAGAAGAAATAGTATTACATTAAACATTTGACAATAGAATAAAAAGATATCTTACCTTAGCATCATATTTATACACCTTCCACAGATCATTAATGCTCAACTCTGGTTGAACATACTCCTTTCTATAAAACGCTATGAATGGTACTTCCAATGTCTGATTTCGCATGAAGTCCAACGCTTGCCGAATCTTCACTACTGTACTTGAACCACTGCAAAGAATAAATCAATAAAATTAGGTACTTACAAATAATGTTTCTTACCGATTTATATGAAAATACTTTAGAATACTACAAATATAGACTTCAGTAGAAATGTTCAGATACTTTTTATTTATTTAAACTTTTACATGTGTGTATTGCTAATAATTTTTCTTGTACTATTTATACGAAACCTATAAAATGAAAACAATCGTCAAGAAACAAGCAAAAAAGCAACCTAATAGTCGACTTAATACCATAAAATTTCATTAATAGTATTAATAACTCAGGCCCCGGAATCACAGACACAATAGAAAATCTATTGTGTTGTGGATCGATCGGGCCGTTCTTAGCTCAGTGGGTTAAGTATTCTTACTACCAAAACAAATGAATACATTGAATAATCCCACATACCGTCTCGACCTATCCCTAGCCTCTTGCGCATCTGCCTTCGACACAGGCGGTTTCAAGAACGCCTGCTTATAAATCCATTCTGCTTCGTCCTCCAACTCTGTGCTACCTTCCTCCACCGCTGTTATTGGGACATCACGTATTTGCATACGCTCAGGGACGTCTGTTTTACGAATCTAAAGATGTAAAGAAAAATTTACTATATATGTTTTGGGGAAATAATCAAACAATACCGTTTAAAAAAATGTTGTGTGGTTTTATGAAACCACGGTAAAAGTGGAACTTTCCGAACACTGCTTTATACCTACTCGGCAGCCGACCGTCACGCGGCATGCGCTACACAGACCAAAAAGTTTGAAACTGCAGATTGACTTAAAAGATCTCATCAGAATTATATTCTATAGCTAATATTAATTAGACAAATTATTTCTTTTTGACTGTATAGCAAAAATATAAGAAAGCATTTAAAAATAAATACTTATAAAGTATTCACAAACCTCATTATCCAAATCAGTGAAATGACTCCTCTTCAATTCACTTGGCTCATAAATCTCAAATATAGACTTCTTGCTTGGCCGTTTTGGTTTTCCCTTTTTAGTTCTACGTCTTTCACCTTAAAATAATTTATTAATTTAGATTTAAACACACACTAAATCGTACAAAAATATCATAAACTAGCTATGCCTGCGGTTGTAAACCCGCATTTCTTTGCTATTGATCTTAGCGTGATGATATTATAACCCATATTTTTTTCAAATTGGACCCGTACATAGTCCCTTAAATTAGTGCTTTCAAGCAAAAATACATACAATCTATTTAGATTATGATATGAGTATAGATATAAAATCTATTTAAAAAGACAATTAACAATTCCCAGTTTCTGTAAATGTTTGCAAAAATGAAATCATAAAAGTTAAACTTTACTACAGACATATTTAAATAAAGTTTTGTATTACAAAATTACAGTACTTACCGTCTTCTTCTTCATCTTCGATATATTCATCCAAATCTTCATCTTCCTCATCCTCATAATCCTCTTCACCATATTTTTCAAATTCGTCATAGTCAAAGTCCACTCCAAATATATCTTGACCCTCTTGCAGTGATCTAATAATAAAACATTGCTTTTTTAGTTTAAATTTTAATTTATGTACATATATTCAATTACTAATAAATAGCTAAATAAATAAAGACTTCATCATTTTCATGGAAAAATGCAGGCATTTTTTTTCTCAAAATAAAGAAATCCAATTACCAAATTTATTGAGATGTACATCTTCGAATTTTTTATCAAAAGAGATCAGGTTTAAAACTACTGTTTAATAACTGGTAAAATTCTAAACAAAATATATCCTAATAAGACTCACGCATCAGTAAATATAGGCTTCCGCTTTTTCTTCCGTTCAGCAATAGGTCTACCATCATCATCAACAATGAAGTCATCAGCGTCTGACTCCATGTCCTCATTTTCATCATCATATTCCACCTCTCTTGGTGCGGCTGATTCTGAGCGGTTTTCATCCTCCTAGTAAAACATTCAAGGATGTATAAAATATTGAAAACAAAAAAATCTATCAAATTATAAAAGAAACTTTTGTCCATATAATAGGTACCCTGTGTAAATCTCAAGTGTTTTATTGTCATCACTTATACTCATACGAAACATAAAAAGATGAATTTAAAAAGAAAAATAATATATCTGAGTTTATTGACCTATCTAACAACAAGTCATTCATAACAAGTGATTCATCACTTTAAAGCTTCACATGTTGAAGAGTTTATTACCTTTATAACTTCTTTTTTGACTTTTTCATTTTATTAAATGTAAAATTAACATCAAGAATTTCATGTTGTATGTTTTTCTTGGATTTGTTTTGGCTTACTTTAACATAACAATGTTTGTCAACTAAATAAAAAAAACTTCTAATAATAATTATACAATTATAAATAAATTAACATTAACAGTCAAATACATACATCATCTGATCCTCCAACAAAGAGTTTTTCAGCAATAACTTCTCTCTCCAAATCAGGGTCATCTGCACCCTCATTGTCACTGTCATCATCTTCTAGACGTCTGAGACGTTTGAATTTATTCTACAAAAAATGCAAATAAATAAATATAATGGTGTCAATTTTGTGTAAAAATTAAACATTTTCAGTATATCATTAGTTCTCAATAAAACGGACTATAAATATATGAGCGTAATTTTATTCTAAAACATTCCTTTTATGGGATCATTGATATCTTTCTATAGTTGAACATACTAACCACAAACAAGACAAGGTTATGTAAGCTCTAAAATATCAACTAACAAATAAATTAAACATAAGTTAACAATGAATTAATGTTTAGAATTATGAAATAGATTTATTTAGCCACAAATAACCTAAAGAAAACATTTAAATTTTAAATAATATTGATACATTGTACCATAAAGCAAGTATCTCTAAGGGGAAAAAGATTGTACACAGTAAAACTATATAATAAATATAATATAACAATACAAGAAACATAATTTACTTACTCTAGCAACTTTCACACCCAAATTCTCTTCAATTAAATCATAATCTTCATCTTCAAGTCTATCATCTAATTCATCATCACTTTTCTTTCTTTTCTTAGGCCCTACACTTGCATCTGAGTCTTCACCATCACTGCCTGACTCTTCAATTGGAGCATCATCTATAAGATCCTTGAGTTCCTCTCTGAGACGCTCTTCATCATCTAAAATAATATAAATCTTAAACATGGTAATCTAACCTGTCTTATTTATTAATAAGTATTAAAATTTTATGAAATTAACTAAGGAATACCACAAATTTTATAAGCTCACCTTTTTTTCAGTTTTTAAATCATCGTTAACAAACAAGGATCAAAATAAGTTATTATAAAGAAGTAAGTTACTCTGACCTACATTTTTATTATAAAACCAGTTGACACTTTTAAGTATGAGAAAAACATTATAAGAGGCAGTAGAATAGATATAAAACATTCATTTTCTTAGTAAAATTAAAAATATAACCTTAAAAGGAAGAAAATGCCAAGTCTTCAAGAATATCACCTATCTATGCAGGTTTTGAACAACAATATTTAATTCGTAATCTATGTGTTGTGATGAATGATGAAAACTAGTACAAATATTACATTAGAAATTGCAAGAAGTCCTTGTGAATCCAAGCAACGTTTACACATTAACGGGTCTTAATTATTGGGTACAAACCTTCTTCTTCTTCGTCTTCGTCGTCACTTTGTACTGCAGCTTTACGCTTAGGCTTTTTGCGTTCGGCTGGTTGTTCATCCTCAGAATCCAACTATAATATTAAAAGGCATATCGTGAATTTAGAATAGAGAGACACACGGAAATTCATGCAAAAACATAGCGTAATCTAAAAGTTTCACTAACCTCGCTCTCCTCTGCCTCTGATTCTAGGAAATCGGCCATATTCACTTACAGACTTGTGGTTTCCCTTATTAAAAATACACTTAAATCTAAATTATAAATAAATTCATTAATGTGGAAAGAAACTTTTACGAAGAACAAGACATTATAATAATTTGCAAATAAAAATCATTACAAATCACAAACCATAAACTAAAGAGGACTTGAAATATCAATACAGATTGATAATATTTTATTCATAGATAATAATTTCAAATAATGTTTTGTATGTGGTTAGAACATTTAACTGTAAAAACTCACATTTTCTTCTTAAAAATATTAAATTCTGTTCAACATAAATTATAAGAAACAAGAATCAGTTCACATAATTTGCAAGAATAAGTCCTAAAAAATTGGAGACGACATGATATCTCTTTTATTTATTTTATCTGTTGTGTGTTTGACATGATCTATGACGTAGTAGATTAAAAAAAAATAAAAAGTTTTTTTTTGCTTTGAAAATACGTGATTGTGTGCCTACCCATAGTATTCTTAAAAAAATAATAGATAAATCGTAGTTATACTTGCAATTTGGAGTTCGTTGTCCACTATTTATTTTTAATAATTCATGCCAATCAAGTAAATAAGACGGTCATCTTGAAGTTGGAATCCAAGTTTAATTAAAGAAAAACTGTGTTTGTTTACAATTACTTCATACCTAATATGAATTAAATTTTTATTAAATGCAATGGCTCCAATAGTAAAAAATATAATACACGCAGGACAGAAATATATTCCTATAGTTGATGGTAGTAAGGTACGTTTATTTACTTATGTACTTAACTTACGTTAAAATTATACCCATCTTCTACAGTCACGACTTACTTATTACCTACTCTAGTAATTGAAACATTGCAAACCTGACTCGTATGAATAATTTTTCAAACATCAATAAATAGAAATGTTTCAACTCAATGAAGTTTATAAATTATGTTTTATTTAAGGCACATTTCCATTTCCAAACATGGAAGCTGGGTCCTGAGAGGACTCTAATTGATGATAGTAGAAAGATTGGGAAAAAAGAGCCAATGATGCTCGTAATTGGTCACAAATTCAAGTTAGAAGTATGGGAAAGTATCATCAAAATGATGGCTGTTGGAGAAGTTGCAAGTTTTACTGTTCAAAAAGAGGTAAATAAAGTGAAAATCTTGTCATTATTTATTTATTTTTAACATACTTTGTACATTTAATCATACAATATAAATTTTAAATCTTATAGTAATGCATAATATTAATTGCAATATTAATCAAACAATCAACATATAAAATTACTTTAATTTCCTTGCAAGAATTCTTATTATCTAGAATTCTTATCATTAATTATTTTATTGGAGAGTTAAAACATACAATTGTGTTGAACAGCTTGTTTACAGCTATCCATTTGTCTCGAAAACATTAAGAGAACTGGGACAAGAGCAGCATAAAATAAAACATAGTTGCACAATGACATTGCACACTGAAGGTATTGGTTACCAAGATCTCGATGATCTGATCAGCAATCCTTGTGATTTGGAGTTCATTATTGGTATGTGCCGTGAATCAATTGTAAATATTCTATGAAATTTATTAACAATATTAATATTGAACAGACTTTTTATACAGAATTAATTCAATCTGAAATCATTAAGATCATATTTGGCCATTTTAGAACTGTTAAAAGTGGAAACGTCAGATCAATATGAAAAAGAGTTATGGCAACTCAACATAGAAGAAAGGCTGAAACTTATTCCAGAACTAAAGGAAAAAGGCAACAAGTTGTATGCTGAAAAACAATATAATGACGCTGAAGACGCTTACAGACAGGCATTGGGTATTTTGGAACAGTTAATGATAAGGTGCTTTACTCTTTATTATTGCCTAATAAAAAATCCTTATATTATGAATATGTGTCTGTCTGTCTTTTCGTAATGCTTATGCCACCGAACTGATTTGGATGAAAAGAGGATATAGGATAGATTCTATCCCAGAAATCCCATACTATGTGGGTTTTCTTTTTCCTATGCCAGTAAAGCCATTGACAGAAAGCTAGTCATCTATATTATGTTACTATAACAAGAACTAAATAATATATTTTTTATATGACTATAGTATAATGCTTCAGGGTTAATACTTAATAATTTGGAAAATCCAAAAGTGCACGCCTCATAATTTTTTTTTAATAAATATTTATTAATTATTATTTTTGTTTATTTAATAACAATTAAACCACATCGAATCAGACCCTGAAAAATGAAAGGGTTCTATTCCTGAGCATACTCAAGCGTAAGAGAAAAAAAAAGACTCGATTAGTAAAGTATTTCGGTCGCTATCGTGTTAACAAGAAAAAGGATCCGCACATACAGACACACGGACGTCCAAGACAGAACTTTTTAAAACTGTTTTTTAACTAGTTTAAATAACAAAAATGACATCAAAAATATCATAAACGTTAAAAATAGTGTTTTTTCTTAATATGTGTGTGTATGTATTATCTTACAAGTGCAATTTATGATACATAAAGACATTTTAAGTTTGAAAAATCAGATGTTTTGCGCGAAGTGACAGTAGTACCCACCTCAACGCTTCGCTTATGAGGCGTGCAATATGAATAAAAAGACATACTCATTGTAATACAGAATGTTTTATTAAAGGTCAAATTTAATATTTACAGGGAAAGGAAAAGTGATGAGGAATGGATTGCATTGAATAAGTTGAAACTTCCTATCCTATTGAACTATGCGCAATGCAAACTGCTCAAGGATGACTATTATTCCGTTATAGAACATTGCAGCACAGTACTTGAGTATGATAAAGGTAATGTATGCAACCTTTCAGATTATAAAATACAAATGTATGAATATTCATATGAGACAAATCCTATTTGAAGCTTAGAAATGTTAGAGTATGCTTTGAAATATTTGTTCTAAAAATATTTTTGTTTAATTGTAACAAAAGTTCCATAGTTACGCATTGCAATAAGTTATCTAAAACTTGTCAGTTTGCGAAACAGTTAACTTAATTATTAAAAAAAAATATATTACAAAATTTGACACATTACGAAATAGTGTTTATTTTAGATAATGAAAAAGCATTATACCGGCGGGCCAGAGCTCATGTAGGTGCGTGGAACCCAGATGAAGCTGAAGATGACTTTAAACATTTGAAAGCATTAAATCCATCATTAGCTGTCGCAATAGATAAAGAACTTGATAATATCAGATGGCTTCGTAAGGAAAAAGCAGAGCAGGAAAAAACAGCTATGAGAAAACTGTTTAATCAACAAAATGAAGAAACAGTAACGCAAGAGTGAATATTCTTTGTGATATAGATAACTATAACATTATTATTATTTAGGATAGATATTATGCACAATGTAAATCTTGTAAAGAAGGATATGCCTATCATAAAAATATAAAGTAGACATCCATTAATCCATCAGTCCTCGGAATCACAGACACAATAGAAAATCTATTGTGTCGCGCCCCGATCGGGCCTTACGGTGGTCAATGGGTTAATGATTATTTATAGTATTACAGCCTGTATCTTTACTTGGATCCAATCAAACCATGTACAAAATATAAGAAAAAAAATTGGTTGTCTGTAAAGTCGGTTTACTGGCGATAGTTCGGCGATAGAACGTGAAAACGTCCGATTGTGCTTCTTTGTCGCTCGTTCCGCGCTCTCGCTTGCACTTCAAGCCTTACATGCAACGCCTGAGAGCGAGGTAACGCCGCATGAGTCATGTTTTTTCGTGCGTGCAGCCGGCTCTATTGAGACGTTGTCACGTCAAAAATGTATGCTAATTTCCTTTATATCATTATGACTAATTAGTTGTTGATATGAAGACGGAATATCGAGGACTTAAATCAGTAGTTACTATTAATTTACATGGGCATTCAATCAGAGACAAATCACCCTTGTCCTCCCACAAACTTTTCAATGCGCTGGCTATCTCCTACACATTCGCTGGGAACTTAGACTCGAGTATCAAAATTTATATCCTCACTCCCAACGACTTAAGGGCCTCCCTTCTATTATGAGATAAAAGCCCTTCTTCACGTACGCGTATGTAAACATGTAGGTACAGGACCTGCTTGGTAATTGTGTTTCTGGCTTATGAATTTGGCAAAACATTATTTTATTCACTATACTTTTCTTTATAAAAATATTATTGTTTTGTTATGTTTTGAAATGTAAGAAATTTATATTTGTTAACAAATCCAATGTATATTATTGAAAAGTACTAAACTAAGTATGTATATATCTATGTCGGAATGAACTTAATGTATCTACAGACGCTCCGATTTGGTTGGTGCCAACCATATCGGAACCGACAAGGCAACCATTCCAACATTGCTACAGATTGTCCGACGGTTGGCCTTCCAGCTGTCAGTTGACCATAGAGTAATATGTCAGTTGACCATAGTACGAAGAGAATGGGCTAAATTCTACTATAGAAATAGAGAAAATTACAGTCATATGCGGCTCTTACAACTTATTTTTTAAGGTTTTTAATGTAGCCGCACTGTCAATTTTTTTTAATACTTCTAACATAATAAAATACGCTTGATTTCTGGCATCTCTATTTGCGTAATCTTTGTTACTTAAGTCCCACAAACAGGGAAAGTCTTTATATAGTTCCAGCAATTTTATTAATATGTCACGTTCGGTGACCGTAACTCCCTCGGCGTTCATGTTGACGTCCTACACCGGCGGCGTTGCGAATGTGAATGAGCCAATTACCTATATTACTCTATGGAATGAGCCGATTTGGTCGGAACAAAGCTTCCAGACGTTTCAATTTGGTTGGATCGGATAGGAAGTTGGTTTGGTCGGTATCGCCGGCGCATCCGACCACGTCAAACCAATATTAATAATAATTATGTCGGACCGACCGCTCTCTACACTTTCCGATTTGGTCGTGGTCGGATGGTTGGCACCAACCAAATCGGAGCGTCTGTAGATGCTATTAGGCCGGTCAATTTAGACATAAAAATTAAAAAGTAAAAACAGTTCGGCTTATCTTCCAAGTTCCAACTTAGACTTAAATTTGTCCACAATAATGATACTTTTTTAAACACTTGTTTTTCAAAATTATGTTATGTTGCAAAATTCAAAGTCTCATGGTACTCATGGTCTTACCACAAAACAATTTAAACACAGTCTAACTTTAAACCAGGGATCTGTCACTTTAATAGTTGTTAATGTAAAATACGACAAAACCAGATTAAAGAGAAACCCTGTCTAAAGTTTTTTTGTGGTAAGACCAAGGGTAAGGGCGTTTGTCCACTACAAGGAATTTTACGGTCCGGCATTCCGATTTTTTACGGTCCGGTATGGCACGCCATTAATCTATATACTAGCTTGTGCACTATACGTAATTTTACTGCCCGACATTTTACTTTTCCCTATTCCGGATGGTTTTTTGTGTCTACGAGTCGCTGTAGGTATAATTGTTTTCGAATGCCCACTTGAAGCTCTTGTTTTAATTTCTTTTAGTTGGCAATGAGATTTGAGAAGTCGGTATTGTTATTTTATATACATTGACCAAGCATTAACCTATAATTATTATCTAAGTAAGTGTTGGTAAGTTAAAGTTCAAGTGGGAATAGCTTTAGCTCCTCGTCACCGATTAAAATACATAAGTGAAACACGCATTTTAAATCTCTTACGGAACTTTACTTTTTATTATAACGAAGTAATATAATATTTCACCTTCTATATTTTTTACTCGTTTCTTGTAAAATGCAAAAACAATCATTTATGATAGCATTATACCGCCAAACTTCCTTGAACTGTACCGCACTGATCCGAGTAAAGACGGACAGGTGCACAAGCAATTCATCGGTTTTTTCATGCCACACCGGACCGTAAAAAATCGGAATGCCGGACAGTAAAATTCCTTGTAGTGCACAAGCGCCCTAAGACAGTGAAACTTTTATTCCAGTGTCAGAATGGATATGTCATGTATTTCGCCTTAGGTTCGCCTACTACCTACCGATAGATAATAGTTTTCACGTGAAAGTGAACACGGAATATTCGTTCGCTATTTTAAGATTTTATCCATTTATGTTACCACAGGCGTAGAGCATTCGAATGTTAGATTACAAGGAAATGCTCGTCGCTCGTCGCACATTACTAGATAATTCCTTATCCGTATAAGAAAATGGTGATATATTTTTATTTAGAAGTTACAACTACATAAATAAGTAACATAGTGAATTTTATGGAACTGTTATGTTTATTTATATTTAAAAAATCTGTAGTTATATATATACATATATAATATTCCTCAAGGGAGTAACTATGATTTTAGCTTGTGTAATTTTTGCTTTTTTTTTCTATTTTCTTGTCCATGTTCTAGGCCTCGCACAATTTTTTCTTTAAACCAGTTACCCGGAGACTAACGCTGAACCGTTTGATACTTTTCACGTACAGACGCTACTGTTTCTTTTCAACTAAATTTAAGTAGGTACTTAATAAATATATTAATGAAGAAATGTGTATTTTTTTGCTTTCATTACGTTAAAAGTCATGCGCACCAGCAAAGTTATTAGGTCGGTTACAGAGCTTCACCGACCGTCACTCGTCAGTGTGTAGTGTGTACGTCAGTCGCGCTTGTCATATGTATGGAAATTCATAAACCGTACAGTGCTAGACTTGTGCTAGCAGCTAGACCGACCATACGCACGCGTATTTTGCTACGCACTGGCCACTGCGTAGTGCGTACGAGGACCGTCGGTCGAGCGCGTCCGCGTGCGTAGCGTCGGTCGACTGACGCGCTAGTGACGCGCTATGGAAACAAATGAACACGTTCAGTGCTGTACCAAGCGGTCATACCATACCGACCATACTGAAAAGGCCTGATCAGTTTACTGGTACGCAGAGCACTGAATGATACAAACTGACGGTCGGTCAATGCGTATCGTCAGGGCCAAAGGTACGCACTGACAGTCGGTGAAGCTCTGTAACCGGCCTTATTATTTAAAATTTTATTTTTCTAGTGTTTTTGACCCTATCTTATATTGGGTAGGTATCTGCTTAAAGTCTGTTTAACTTAGGGTTCCGAACCTCAACAGGAAAAAACGGAACCTATATCTCTAAGCCTTCACTAAGCTATATCATATTGTTATAGAGATAAACTACGATAACATGGCGCGCCCCTCCAAAATTCAAAACGTTTGAAAGTATTTACAATGCACCACCAAGATTCACAACGCATGTGTGCGTAATGAGACGGCCGTCAAACAAAAACAAATCCACGGATTTGTTGCTCGACTAGTCACGCTCTAATCGCTCATTATTATATTAGTAATGGCGCTGCATTGACGTATTCTATGAAAACGACACGTGCGTTGTCTTGGGCGCTCGGCAACTTATGATTAGTTGACCAACAAATCTGGACGTAAAGTACTAAAGACGAATACGTACAACTACACACAAACTCCTTCGTAAGGATGTCACTACATACACACATTGAAACAGTAATTTGGAGGGGCGCGCCATGTTATCGTAGTTTATCTCTACGTCTCTCTGTCTGGCTGTCAAGACCCTTTTTTTCAGGAACACGTAGAGATATCAAGCTGAAATTTATATTGAATGCTCATAGAAATATAAGGTCCCTTGAAGCTGTGAAAAAAATCAAACCAATATCTACAGCAGTAGTGAAGAGGATAATTTTGTTTTTACGACATCATAATAAGTCAACATTTTAAACAAAGTAGCATTATTTATTATTTTTTTTTTATTGCAAACAATCGATAAATTATTGTGATCTAGATCTCGTGGGCAAGACTTAGATCATTAAGTAATGGATAACACTCGCAGGCGTTTCCCCTTTTGCTGAGGTATAAGATTATTCGAATCGAAAAATCTTATGCTTTCATAAAAACTACTTGCGTAATCGATTACAAACACTCTGCGTATTCGTAAAACATCGAAAGGACGTCTGCGAGTGCTCCGCTAAAAATGCCGTTTTGCACTGTCAAGTCTTGCAGAAGCAATTCAAACATGTCGAATATTAAAAAAGATGGAATAACCTTTAATTTGTGTATATTTTTTTATTTTTTAACGTACATTTCTAATTAAATGCAATTTTTAATAATCGTCGATGTATCGTTTAGCGATATGATCAAGACAAATAATCGAGTCATGTTTCGAGAGGGCTTTCCCTCGTCTCGTCTCTTCTTTCGTCTCTTTACGAGACTATCATGGAAAGAAAATATACAAATTTAATCTTTATCTACTAAGAGAGAAAGTTGAATTTAAAACGCGATAATGAACCGCATTCCTTACGAGACTATCTTTTAACCTTTTGACCGCCAGAGCAAAAACGCATCGCCGTGCCCTCCACGCCAAGCCACAAATTCAATGAGATAACCTTGAAAATAGTAGGGATTCCAAGATGTTATCGATAAACATAATAATTCACGTCTGAATATTTGAATAAACAGCTTATAACACAAAAATAATATTTATTTAACCTCATCTCCTACTGTAAAAACTTAAGACCACATTTATAGCAACTATCAACAAAAAAAATCAACCTTTTGAGATACAAAAATACATATAAAATTGCAGCAAGTTACAGCACTATTCTCTATCAGTTACGCCCCATTGGCATGTATACATGCCAATGGCGCGGGCAACCATCCTTTTTTTTATAATCTCTCGCTTCTGATTAGGGATGTGTAGCTGTATATTATTATAACTTATCGAGTTTATTTATTAAGTTTATATGAACTATAGGTATTATTGTGGAGTGTTTATTTGTAAATATCAAAACAACTATTACCTTTAAATAAAGGGAATTGCATTAAAACTACATATTTATTTTCCAATCATTTAGTTTAATACTTGAGTTATTACAAATACTAATTATATGTAGGTACCTATTTAGGTCAATTACCATATTTTGATATGACATAGCGACAATTTGTATCATAAGAATATTCTAATAAAGGCACTGATTAGACTTATTAGGTAATAAATTTTGAAAACTTCTAAAATGCGCAATAGTTCTTCTGTACTATAAAACTCTTCACTTGCAATTTTTGCGATTATAATATTGGTAGATACCTACTCGATAAAATATTTTTACAACTTTCCGCACTTAACAACACGGCACGCGCTTACGACGTCACCAGTCCGACATCTATTCATGTCAATGGCGCAGAAGGGATTGCATATCGATACTGTGCTAGGGATGCGCATGATTGGCGAAAAGGAAAATATTCAAATCAACAATATCCACAATATAGACAATATGGTATTATACCAAAGAATGTAGTATTTACCTTTTTTCTCAGTGACTAAGCTTATATATTTTTTTTGTAGTTATTACAAAAATTAAGCGAATTAGAGTAATTTCGCTGAAATTTTAATGAAGTTACTTGAATATTACACTACATCACTAGTAGGCACGTATACATGTCATTGGCGCGAGAGAACATGCTTTTTTAGCCATTAATTAAGTTATTTTTTGTCATCAAATATTTGAATAACTACTTGGCAATTTTGTTTACTGTGTACAATTATGTAATAACTGGGGATTCAGTTCATAAACTGTATAAATAAAACACGTAAAAGTAAAGGTTTAATATGTTTATTTTGTATTTATCTATGATCTGTTTCTTGGCATGTATAGGTGTCGTTGGCGCACAGGGCACGATTGCGCATGACATCTATAGATGTCATTGGCGTTCAAAAGGTTAAAGAAATACAAATTTAATCTTTATGATCTTAGTTATAAAATTGAATTTAGAACGCGATATTGAACCACACTCCCCACGAGACAACTTGGAATGAAATACAAATTTAATCTTTATGAACTTAGGGATAGAGTTGAATTTAAAAACTCGTCACTTAAAAGGTCGTAAATTTTTACGACTTTCGTGACACAAATTATTTTTGTGAATGTGTGATTGTGTTTCAATAGTGTGAGTTGCCCTCCCCGCACCAAAATCAGCAGAAAGTTTAGTTAGAACATTTGCCAGCGTACTCCATCCATTACTTAATGATCTAAGGGGCAAGATTATAATCATATTGTAATGTTTACAATTTTACGGTGACATATCCAAAAAACTAGGAGTCCAGACAAATTCTTGGAATATTATTTTGACATTGACAAATTACTTTTTTCTGAAATATGACATGACATTTGGCGTGATTTCTGTCACACGCTCAGGTCACACGTGTTTGGGTTATTAATTTAGTGTTTTGGCTATTTTAACAATAATATATTCACTTTGAGCTGTTTTGTGTTCGTCTTTAAGTGTTTAGTCTGTGGTTATAGTGGTAAGTGTACTAACAATTCACTAATATGGGCCCTGATCCACCCGATCCTAAACCCCCGGACGTCCAGGAAAGAAGCATGGAATTGGACATCTCTCAGAATAAGAGGCAAAGGTGTCCGTCACCGGAGTCTACAGATGAATCTCCAACCAAACGCTTTGTTCCATCTGATCCCATTTCACTTGTTAATCCGTCTATATTTGTTGATCCTATTTTAAATAATCCTATAAGATATAGTGGTGATGAAGTTGGACCATACATTGTCCACGTATCTCGCGTAGTAAACGATCCTTCTGCCGGCCTGTCCATCCGTCCGATCAAATTTGGATCTTTCTTATATAGCCAAAAAGTACCTAATATTTTAAGAGACGGAGTAAAATCTGTTGGCCGCAACAGGATATCGGTTGAGTTTGCATCAGCTGAGGATGCTAATAATTTTTTATCTTTACCTGCTTTGGCCGAAGCTAAATTTAAGGCATTCATTCCTACCTATCATATCACCCGCATGGGTATTGTAAAAGGAATACCGATAGAATGGACCATGGATGATTTGGTGGAGTGTGCAGAATTCCCTAACAGGCACGGTCGCATACTTAAAGCACGTAGACTTAACAAAAAAACTAGCCATGATGGAATTACAACTTGGGTTCCATCCCAAACGGTGGTACTAACTTTCTTAGGTCAAGCAATGCCATCAAAAATCTATTGTAGATACACTTCACTTCCTGTAGAAATTTACCATTACCCTACCATCCAGTGCCACAAGTGCTGTCGCTTTGGGCATATCCGCGACCAGTGCCGCTCAAAAGAGAGGTGCTACAAATGTACACAAAACCACTCGGGTGACTCCTGTCCCATTCATGAACCTCAAGCACTATGTGTCCATTGCAATGGCACTCACTTTGCCATTGACAAAAATTGCCCGGAACACAGCCGGCAAAAGTCAATTAAACTTTTGATGGCCACAGAAGGTATCTCATTCGAGGAAGCCTCTAAGCTTACCCCTTCAGTGTACAGACCCTTTTCGGAAACAGCCAGTTTCGTTTTTGCGCCTAGATCACAACAATCACCTGTTTTCCCCTCCCCTTCTATGAAACAATCCAATAGTGTTCGTCAAACTCGTCCTCTTAATAAAACTTCATACAAAAAGACCTATTCGATACCCCCTCGCACTCATGCACCACTAGGTAAAACATATGATGTAGCTGCATACCGCCAAATAACTCAGGAATTACCCTCTACTCAACCGAATGGTTGTGCTTTATCCCAAAACCCAGACCCCCCGGTTGTACTTAGCTCTAATGTTGAGCTTTATGTTTCAGCCTTAGAAACTTTTCTTAAAAAAACAGATTCAATACCGACCAACGTTGCCCATAGACTTATAAATCTCATCTCTCTATTTAACAGTAATGGCCTTCACAATCCTCCAGTGGAACGCTCAAAGCATTCGTCCGAAATGTCATGAAGTACTTGACCTTATTTCAACCCACAACCCTATAGCTTTTGCCATCTCGGAGACATGGCTAGTTCCCGGAAGTCACTTTCGGATTCCTGGCTTTTTCTGTCTGCGAGATGACAGAGCCGATGGGTATGCTGGAACAGCACTTTTACTTAAACATTGTTTAAATTTCTCTCGTATTCTATTGCCTATGCATGATCAGCGTATTAACGCTGTGGCTGCAAGATGCAATAATGTCTCTATTATTTCTGTCTACATTTCTCATCCTCATCCTTCTATTATACCTGATCTTTCACTTATATTTTCCTCCGTACCGTCTCCTCTTTTAGTATTGGGCGATTTTAATGCTCAGCACACTTCTTGGGGATCTTCTGTTTGCAATACATTTGGGCACCTGCTAATGGATCTGCTTGATGACCTTGACCTCTGTGTAATTAACGATGGATCTCCCACTAGGAGAGTCCTTCCTAATCAGAGTCTCTCCTCTGTAGTTGATCTATGTATTTGTTCTTCCTCCTTGGCTCCATCCCTCACCAATTTAACTCTTTCTAGTACTCATGGTAGCGACCACTTTCCTCTTCTCTCTTCCCTTTCCCAGTCTGTTATCCCATTGACTTCCCCTTTCCCACCCCTACTCATGTATAGACTTTGTAAAGCAAACTGGCAGGATTATGCTACTGGTCTTGACAATCTGGTTGAGTCCCTTCCTTCCGTTTCTCTTCAAAACAATTTATGTACTTATTCTGACTTTGTGGATTGTATTAAAAACGCAGCAGCGAATAACATCCCTCTTAAATCCGTTTCCAACTCTGGTTCTCGCAAAGTCTCTCCGCCATGGTGGGACGATGAATGCTCAACTTCGGTCAACTCAAGGAGAGAGGCCGAAATTCAGTACAATGCTTCCATGTCCGTTGAAAATTTTATACATTATAAAAGGATAGCCGCGCGTACCAAGCTTTTTCTTAAAAATAAAAAGAAAGCAGGCTGGCTATCATTTTGCGAGAGTCTGTCGCCTAGAACACCTGCATCAGTTATTTGGAAGAACATACGTAAATTTCGTGGCTCTCTTTCCTGTAACGACATAGATTCCAATGACTCCTCAGTGTGGCTTGAAGAGTTTGCTGATAAGTTCTCCCCTCCCTTTGTTCCTTCTTTAGATTCTTTTCCTATGGCCACTGGTCCGCTCGTCTCATCTCATGACAACAATATGGAAGCCATATTCTCCCTGGAAGAGCTAAATGTATCCCTTAGCGGCCTTTTAGACTCTTCTCCCGGATTAGATGGCATTCCTTATTCTTTCATACGCCAATCCGGTCCCATAGCCAAGCAGTACTTTTTAAACTTAGTAAACTCCTTTTATGAATTCGGTTACATCCCTGACTCTTGGAAATCACATCTCATAATTCCTTTACTAAAACCAGGTAAACAAGCCTGTTGTGCCGACTCATATCGACCAATCGCTCTTTCTTCGTGTCTGTCTAAGATAGCTGAACACATGGTTAAAAATAGACTCGAGTGGCTTGTAGAAAATAGGAGACTGTTATCCGGGTCTCAATTTGGATTTAGAAAGGGTATGAGCGTACTGGATTGTTTAGGCATTTTATCCACTGACATTCGATCGGCCTTTGAAAGAAAGCAGTATTTGGTAGGCGTTTTTTTAGATATAGCGTCAGCCTACGACAGTGTACTTCTTCCGGTACTCAGAAACAAATTGTTACAGCTGAGTATCCCAGTGAGGATGATACGATTTATCTGCAATCTTTTAATGTCAAGATCCATTCAAGTGCGTCATAACTCTCATATTTCTTCCACTAGGCTTACCTGGAAGGGGCTCCCTCAAGGATCGGTATTAAGTCCTCTCCTGTATGCTATCTACACTTTCAACTTGGACACGACGGTCACATCATTCTGTGACATACTTCAATATGCAGACGACATAACCTTATTTGCTCAGTCCCATGACATGGATGAAATCACCTCGCGCCTTAATTCAGCTTTGTCGTATCTTCGTGATTGGCTGTCGGATCATGGTATGACTGTATCTGTACCAAAATGTTGTGTTGTAGTTTTCACTAAAAAGCGCCACATTCCCGCACCAACCTTAATACTGGGCGATGAACCAATTCCAGTCACTAAT
Organism: Colias eurytheme; assembly: GCA_907164685.1. NCBI lineage: Eukaryota > Metazoa > Arthropoda > Insecta > Lepidoptera > Pieridae > Colias > Colias eurytheme. The sequence goes on along the minus strand of CAJQZN010042060.1, from coordinate 72,335 downwards.
AAAGTTAAGTATCTAGGCGTTATATTGGATTCAAGGTTATCTGGTTCCCCACATGTTAACTACATCAGTCAAAAATGCGAAAAAGGGATTAATATATTACGATCTCTGGCAGGAGTATGGTGGGGGGCCCACCCATACTGTCAGAAACTTATTTATAATGCTGTGGTGCGTAGTCACTTAGACTATGCTTCTTTCATACTCGATCCATGCAATAAGACGGCACTGAATAAACTAGACAAAGTGCAATCTCGTTGTCTACGCTTGATTACCGGTGCAATGAAATCTACCCCGGTTAACGCCCTGCAGGTTGAGTGTGTCGACCCTCCCCTAGCTCTCCGCAGACAGTATCTGTGTGATAAATATTTTTTTAAATCCATCTATAACTCTTCCCATATCCTTTGGCCCAAACTCCATAATCTCCTTCAAATCTCCACTAATCAAAATCTCCGACCCTCTACTAATTTTTCTTGTTTACTAAAAAGCTTCATAAGATTCACCCGTCTGCCTGATCCTACTGTTCAGTTTGAACTTTATCCTCTCTTCTCCGTTAACTTCCAGTCACTTACGTACAATCCACCCATACTTTTAAATTGTGGCATAACTAAAGATACAATTAACGCTAATGCTACATTTAATGAAATTGTAGCCAATAAATGGCCCAATTGGCACCTCTTTTTTACCGATGCCTCAAAAATGTCCGATATGTCATGTGTGGGAGTCGCTGTTTGGTACCCTCAATCCAGCATTATTCTCCAGTTTAAGTGCCCCCCTTTATCCACTGTTTACACTGGTGAAGCTACAGGCATTCTCGAAGCCCTCAATTTCATTAACTCTCACAACCTTGATAAAGCGGTTATATTTTCCGACTCATTAAGCTGCCTCCAAGCCCTTCTATCTAATCCTTTTCGATCTAAATCCTGTCACCCCTTGATTTTAAGAATACGTGTGGTGCTTCTAAATTGCCTCAATAAGGGTCTCCACATTCAAATCACTTACATACCAGGTCATTCTGGTATAGGCGGTAATGAGATGGCTGACTCTTTGGCTAAGTCTGCTACGCAAGTGGGTTGCAATACTCACTTCAGTAATTATAGTCAAGACCTTGTTCCACTATCAAAATTGCGTTTGGATGGGAAGTGGTTGAATCTTTGGCAAGTGTCCAGCCGCACAAAAGGTAAATTCTATTGGGATATTCAGCCTACTATTCCACACAAACCGTGGTTTTTCCGTTTTCGCAAATTTGACAAACTAGTAACATCCACTATCTGTCGACTCCGCTTCGGCCATGCTTGTACTCCTGTCCACCTGGCGAAAATTAGAGTACGTGATCACTCTATTTGTGAGTGTGGTTTGGATGAAGGTACTACTGACCACCTATTCTTTGAATGTTCCAAGCTTCGTTCTTCATTACTGGATGTCCTCCCTCCTGAAATCCCTCGTCCCACAAATTTTAAATGTTTGTTGACATTAGTGCCTTCCAAATTTGTTGAAATTCTATCTAAATTTATTTCCTTTAACAAACTAAAGTATTAACCCCTTATTATATTTATAAACTATATTAGTGTATCCTGTAGTCTGTAATATATATAACCTGTATTGTCTTATGTGTTTGTTCTAGCCGCTCCAAGTTGATCAAAAATTTCTGCATTTTCCCACTCAGTTCCAAATGTTAAATGTCACAACCGAACAAGTCTAACTGGCTGAAATTTGAGTCCTGTCTCTCCCATATATACTGGACATTGGCGAAGTCCCTTTTTATTGGGTGGAGCCATTAATTAAGAGAAGAAGAAGAAGAAGAAATATGACATGTGGGTATTATAACCTCAAAATTAAGTTTTATGTAAATAAACATACAGTGCGATATTCTCTTTTTCCGATTGTTATAAACAGAATTGTATTAAAAATATATAAACACATTTGAAATGTCGGAAGAAACTAGCAATAATGAGGAATATGCATATTTGGACCGAGGAGGCTTTTCGTCAGAGAAATTTAAAATAGAGTTACGCGACCTTCCAAAGTTCTATGGGATAGCGGTGAATATAATATTTCAATAATTTTTCTCAAGTAATAGTACATACTACCTCTTAAATTTAACATTCTTAACTAATTTTAGGAGTTAAAGAAGTTAATGAATCAGAAACTAGGATTAAGTGTAAGCAAGATTAAAAGACCGAAAGTTGGTAATCACTGGCTGTATGCGTGTTTTCAAAACGATGAGGAGCGTAATAAAGCTATCACAGCATTAAATGGATATCAGTGGAAAGGTTTGTACTTACGCAAATATTTTAATATCACGATAATTTTCCTATGACTAAGAAAAAAAAACATACGTACATATTTTATTGATAATAATTAAGTGTCGTTATTGATTTTACAGGTAAAACTTTGATAGCCGAAGCAGCTAAACCTGCACCTGATCCACTAGTTAAAAGAAAACAAGAAGGCACAGATAATGTTAAAAGGCAGAAAACAAATGATGATCAAGAAAAAAAAAGCCAAGAGGAAAGATTACGGGATGCTGTTACTCCATACTGGAATATACCATATGATGAACAGGTAAGAATATAACAATAATACTTTTTATTTATTTCAAAAAATCCTTAGGTTACCCTTTATTATTTTATTTCAATTAAACATTTCAGCTCAAACTCAAAGAAAAGGATATGAAGCGTATACTAATGAAGTTTGATAATGAAGTGTGGAAGATAGATAAACAGAAGCGCAGTAAAATAGAGGCAAATAGAAAGATATATGATGGCTTAAGCTTTGAACTGAAGCCAATACAGAAGTCACCAATCACAGAGGGGTATAGAAATAAATGTGAGTTCACAGTTGGTATGGATGAGGAGACAAAGAAACCAACAGTTGGCTTTAGATTGGGATGCTATTGGGCTGGGTCAGTGGCTGTAGCGCCAGTGGAAAGTGTGAATCACATACCAGATAATATGAAAAAGATTGCTGTAGTGAGTATAATTTACTTTCATAGTGTGTTGGATACATTTTTGACACTATTTAATCGAATGTTTATATGGATATCATGTTTCTTGCTCAATCTCATAAAAAATCTTCAATTATTACTATCTACCTACTTAAACTAGACTGCCCAATAATTAAAAAAACATTATTAACTTAAACACAACATCATAACATCAAATAACGCGCTGGCAATGTTCCTGAACATTGCAGCATAATGTGCTGAGCTGTCTCCTTTTTGTCAGGATCGTATGACACACCTTAATAAAAAATACTGATTATCAATTTTATTTTCTCTACGTGCTTTTTTTTGTTATTAATTTTAGTGTTATTGTTGCTATCTTCTTGTCGTAGTGCTTTCTTATTTATCTTTTACGGTTCTTTATGTTTTATGTGTGTGTGTTGTGCTGTCCTTGATAAATAAATGTTTCTTTCTTTCTTTCTTTCTTCTTTCTTTAAAAAAATAGGATATTGTAAATCATACCATTTTTAGTTACCATAAAACTTTTCCAAATGTACATTAATAAAAAAATAACACTAACAGGTATTTCAAGAGTTTGTAAGGAATTCTAACCTAGCGCCATACAGTCCAGTGGATTACACAGGACATTGGAAATGTCTTACTGTGCGACAATCATCACACAATAATGACATCATGCTCATCATTGCTATAGATCCACAGGTATGTATTTACATTTGTAAAGAAATGTATATAATCTAAATAAATAGATATTTGATAGAGTTAAACATGATTTTGTAGAATTAATTTAACTACCCACATAAGGATTTATTCAGAATATTATGTTAAAATAAGAATAGAATATAACTTTTAATTAGTTAACTTTTATTCTTTGTCTAATGTTATTGTATTTAAACTTCTTCTAGAAAATGTTGAGTTCTGTAAGTTTCCTTTCATTTTTCTGGTATTTTACAGGCATTATCTAATGAAGAATTAGACAAATTAAAACAAGAATTAATTGAGTATTTCCAATTGGAACAATCAACTGCGTGTGGAGTTAAATCAGTATACATACATCTGATATCTAAAAGGTTTTTAAAGAATATTCATTTTATTTCTAAATTCAATTTTATTATTATTCTTTAATACAGTAATCAGTATTAATTATTATTAATTTATAAATTTTAGGAGGGTAGGAGAAGAAGTACCTAAACCAATACATCTGTTGGGTTCAACACACATTACAGATACAATTTTAGGGCTACAGTTTATGATATCTCCTGAAGCATTTTTCCAGGTTTGTTTTATATTGAAACCAAATTAAAATTATTTGTTTAATATTTCACACTAATTATTATTATTTGTCGAAACTGAAAATAGACTGTGTCTTATTCATATTAGCATGTCCATACCCACTAAACAAACAGACCTACAGGCATCAATGTCAACAGTATTTAATTATGCCAATCTAAATCAATTTTTTATAATAATAATTTACAGTATAAACAGTTGTATCTTTTTATTGCGTTAGTTTATAAGTTTGATTATTTCACAGCTTCTAGGGACCATAGATTTGAACATTCAATAATAATTTTTGTATAAATTAGTCTAGTTTAAATGCTATGTCTTTCTATAAATCGGAATAAATTGTTTATTCATCAGATAAACACAGCAGGTGCTGAGATCCTTTATCAGAGTGCAATCAATATGAGCCAAGTGAATGACAAGTCGACAGTCATAGATGTGTGCTGTGGTACCGGCACTATTGGATTATGTTTCGCTAAGGTAAATTATCATCTTTTATTGAATTGAAATATAAAAATGATATTTTATCGCTAAATATTGTGAGAGTATGTACTCTCAAAATACGTCAGAACATACAAATATTTCTATTGGGCAATACTTACTAATAAATAATAATATAATATAATACTTTGAACTTTACTGCTACGAAAGAAGTAAATTAATGTCTTATACAATGACGCTCGAACATTTTTATCCGCCTTTTAGTATGCGATTGTGAGTCTAGTTGTTTATAGTACTTTCGATCCTAGATTACGATGTTTATCCCTCAGCCCCCGATCGGGCTGCTCGGTGGTCAAGGGGTTAAAGAGAACAGTTAGGCGGCAGGCTATTGAATATTAACTTTAAAAAACTACACTACAATTCAATTTAATTCTAAATGTGTTTATTTCTTTTATTAGCATTGCGCTGAAGTATTAGGTCTTGAGCTGATTGAAAAAGCCGTCGAAGATGCGAAAGCGAACGCAAAATTGAACAATATAGAAAACTGCAACTTTTATTCCGGTAAAGCTGAGTACACACTGCCGGCCGTGCTCGCGAGAGCCGCCGGTGATGATATTATAGCCATTGTGGATCCACCACGGGCTGGGTTACGTAAGTTTATTTGATTTATTTAGTAAAATAAGAGTTTGTAACGATTATTGAGAAACTTTTTGAAAGATTTAAATATCAGTGATAAACATACATACGAAAATATTTTCGTACACAAAACTTGTAGAATAGTAGCCATCCAGGCAAACGTTCTTCCATTCTCTTATCACTTAGGGGTATGAAAAATATAAGTTCGATTCTCAGACCTACCTGATATGCATAATGCATACAAAATTTCATGAGAAATCAGTCAAGCCATTTCGGAGGAAATTACTTCTAACACTGCGACATGAGAATCTATACTAAAATTATAAAGCTGAAGAGTTTGTTTGTTTGTTTGAACGCGCTAATCTCGGGAACTACTGGTCCGATTTGAAAAATTATTTTGGTGTTAGATAGGTCATTTATCGAGAAAGGCTATATATCATCACGCTACAACCAACAGGAGTGGAGCCAAGGGGGTGAAACCGCGCGGATCAGCTAGTTTTATTTATATACTAGCGGTCCGCCCCGGCTTCGCCCGTGGTACATATTTACGTTTTCTCTACATAAAAACCATCCTCGTACTTCAAGGAATATAATAAAAAAAGAATTATCGAAATCGGTTCAGCCGTTCTCGAGTTATGCGCTTACCAACACATTTTGCGATTCATTTTTATATATAAGAAAGAAGAAGATAAGAATAAACCGATTTTTATATATGTACTTAAATGATTATGATAATATGTATAATATTTTTGGGAACGTTATTTTATGTAATGCTAAAACAACCATGAAAATAAACATATCTTAGTTCTATAGTTTTCTAGAAATTTTGTAATCATTTTTTCCATGAAAATAAATAAAACACCCTTCCTTATTTTTCACTTCATTTATTATTAAATTCCACAGACATGACAGCAATAACAACGCTGCGCAACAACAAGCGTGTCAAGCGGCTCATATACATGTCGTGCAGCCCGGCGTCGGTCACCAAGAACTTTGTGGACCTCACAAGAGCGTCATCAAAGACGTTACATGGCGCGCCCTTTTCGCCTGTGTGTGCTCTGCCCGTGGATATGTTCCCGCATACGAAACATGTGGAACTGATTGTACTGTTTGAAAGGGAACAGGTGAGTCGGAGCTCTAGTTTTTGAAGTGAAACTTTTTTATCGGGGTTGGACAAAAATTTAGTGTAACATTTTTGCGTTACGCCGTACGCGTGACATTTTTGCGTTACGCCGTACGCGTGACATTTTTGCGTTACGCCGTACGCGTGACATTTTTGCGTTACGCCATACTCGTGACATTTTTAAGGTCATAAAGAAGTTTCACTTCTTACGTGTGTACTCTAGTACACGCGTAGCTATCTAGCACACATTTTTAAATTATTGTTATGTTTTTTGAGGTATATTCTGTAATTCTTTCTCACGATAGTAGGTTATTCTAATGCAAGTATGTATTTTAAGACGCGCAGCGCTATCTAGTTGTAAAGTAAGCAAAACTTTTGGATACTACAATGTAATAGTAACTTGATAAATCACTATAATATTTAAAAGAATTTATAGTGTGCAAAATGACTAGAAAAAAAATACATTTTAACAGAGCTTAGATTTTTGTTAAGATTCATGTTACTTTTATTTCAGGAACCTGCAAGAGATGTAGAAAAACCTGCAGAGAAAATTGCTGAAGAAGAAACTGTGAAAGAATCAAAAGAAGACGAAGGTGCAATTAATGAAAATAATGTAAATAATGAAGGAGCTGTGGAAACGTGACATGTATAAATGTAGAATAATAAATATGTTATTTAAGTAACTTGACTTTCATTTGCGTGTACCTTCCCACTGATCTATAAAAGTTACAAAAATTTACTGACGAGTTATGTATAAAACTCGTCAGAATATTTATGAATAAAAAAATTATAATACACAAATAACAATCAGACACACTTTATTATCTCATACAGAAAAAGTTAGAAAATTATTTCACATTTAAGTAAATGGGTTAACCATAGGTTCAGTCTTATGAATTTTTTTTCCCAATTTCCTCCTCTCTAACTATACTTCGAAAAAAAACTCACAGTTGCCCCAAATACGCGGTATACAATAAAATACAATATAGATCATTTATTTACTTCTCCTCACAATTCCCAGTCACGTAAATTAATCTACATGCATACAAAATTATCAAATATAAGTATCAACATAGACTAATACACTTTAGATTCTATTAGTCCATGGTATCAATAAATCACCGGATGATGGAACGGGGATATAATCCATCATCCGGTGCGGAGA